>CANXYC011315175.1:0-59970 GCA_948193065.1 Aleurites moluccanus
CCTTCACAAACTCAAAGTTTTCTTTTATTTTCTTCATAAATTCTATCTAGTTAATATAATTTTGGTGGGTTCCAAACATCTAAGGTGGGATTTAAAGAATTGGAGGTAGAAAGCTTAAAGAGAATCAAAGGAAGTTCTAAAGGGAAGAAACTTTATAATAGGTAAATTTCCTAAACTTCAATTTTTAGTTTAATTTAAGAGTTCTAAAATTTGATTTGATAAATAATTGAGATAATTAAGTTAAAAATGTAAAGAATGGGTTAGGATTTATATAGTTTCTGAAATATAATTTGAGGCAGTAAATTATAGCTAATATTCCGAAATCTTAATGATTGAATTTGAGGATAGACAAAACATGAAAGTTGTAGATAAATATATTAATTAGAATCATGTAAAAAGAATTTATAAAATTCGAAGTGAGGAAAGAGTTATTGAGTAAAAACTGTGACTGACCTGGAATTAGATTTTCTAAAAAATATTATTGTATTTTTATTGTAAATAATGATAGAGACAGAATTAAGAGAAATGTTCAACATAAAAAGTGTTTATTTATATCTTATCTATAATCATGTAAAAGAATTTTTCAATTGAATTTGTGGTTTATAAGATATTAGGTCATAAGTATAATATACTCAGATTGACTGATAAATAAAACATAGGCTACTGAATTCTATTAATATGAGAATCTTAAAATTTAAATTAGAGAAAGTATTAAACATAAAAAAATGTTCATTTAAATGTTATCTAAATGATTTTAAAATAGTTTTATAATTGGATGAACACAGAATTAATTATAGGTATAGAAATATGGTCTATTTAGGTAGAGATTTCAAGACAGTAGTTTAAATTTAAAAATTTACTAATAATTGTATAGTGATCCAAATATTCTGAAATTTGGATATGTTATAATATTATATGTTTGTTTTCAATAGGAAAAAGAATTGCAGTAATTAGATATGTATAGATTGAGTTATGAGACAAAACAATACAGACTGCCAGAATAGGATTACAGGCAGAATGCAAGATAGCAGGGCTAGTTATAAGAGCTCCATGGTACTGTATATAATTAGATGATTAAGTACTATAGTGATATATGAACAACGAAGTAATTGATATTTAAGTGACGTTAAAATGAAATTCATATGTTTTGAAAGAGATTTAGAAGTGCTATATATGTCTATGAAACTGTGAAGTTGAGAGTATAAGAAAGATAAATTATAAAAAAAAAAAACCAAACTGATGCTTTAACTTTTTCTCTTCTTTTGGCCATAAGTTTTTCCCCTTCACAAACTCAAAGTTTTCTTTTATTTTCTTCATAAATTCTATCTAGTTAATATAATTTTGGTGGGTTATAAACATCTAAGGTGGTATCAGAGCTAAATATTTAAAATATGTGTCATAGACATAAATGAATTAATAAGTGTATCATGGAGCATAGAATTCCGTCTTGTCATTTGAAGTTATCTGTTAATGTAACTATCAGCGTTATCCGTTATGATTTTTATCTTCTAGTTATATATATGTGTGTATAAATATGTTGTAATATAGAAATAAGTGTTTATTGAGAATTGATAAAAATGATAGTAAGTTGAAAATGAATGAGAATTGAAAGTGACTAAAAGAGATTATTGTAAATATTGAATCAATTTATGATAAATTGATATTGACTACATTAGTATAAGCTGAGTTGATAATAGACTGCTAATAGATTTTATATTGTTAATTTGAATAAATAGTGAATGAATATTGTAGTGAATTATCAGTGAAAATAAAGTCAATTTTAAATACGTTTTATAAGTAATAACGTAATAAGAATTAATAATTAACTAATAATAAATTGTACAAAATATGAACTGGTAATGACTAAAAGTGATTAATATAATGACTGTATTAATGTAAGGAAACTAATTCGAATAAGAAAATGAATCATTATTATAGTGAAAAATGAAAGCTCTTAGAAGTAATATCAAAAAATATCGTTAGCTTGAATGAGTGTAACGAGTAATAGTGAAAAATAGAATACAATTATTGATTAAATAATCAAGTATATGCGATAGAACAAATGAGTAGAAGAACTAATTGGAAATATGGAAAATTATGAATAGGGGAATATATGTGATGTGGATGACAAATAATAAGAATGATTGATAATTAAATTGTTAATAAATTCTACAAATTTCCGGTGATTTTAAATCTTCTTGTACCATAGGACCGTCGCAGTTTAAAAGTAAATCGTGATACTTCTCATCTCTTTTATCTCGTTAAAATCTCTCTTTAGAACTAGGTAAAAATCATATATTTTTCCTCAATATTCTTCATTTCCATAGCTTTTATTTTAAATATCAAAGAATTTTTACTAATCCAAAAGCTTGATCTTCTAATGTCTTTTATTCAACTTGTAGGCCAAATCAAATCCGATAAAGATTCAGTCCAAATATCTTAATCAAAATTCTTTTTTCAAGTATTCCAAAACCAAAATCATATAAAAATGCTAATTGGCAAAAAAGTAGTTATGGTTAACCAGTAATTTTTATATTTTCAATAATTTGTCTTTTAGAGTAGTAAGGTAAAATAATTTGAGTGAAGATTTGAATCTCATTACTGTTAATATCTCTCTCCAGTGCTTTAAAAAAATACTTTAAATTATATTTTTTGTAAATTTGATTTCTACTAAACCATTTCTTTTTGCTTGAGAATGATCAACAATTAACCCTTTTTTTATTTAATAAATATATTTAAATTAAAAACGCATTGATTTATGTATTTGCAACAATAATAATAATATTTTTTTTAGTGAAGTTAGTAATTAGTGTGTGTGTATATATAATCTAAGTAAATAATTATTAAGATGAAATTCTTCATGTCATATTTAGATTTTAAGAATGAATTTAGAATTTATTTTTGGTAAATCCACTTTAAAGATTTTTAAATATTATTTTCAGCTTTTAATTTTTCCAGTTTTTATTATTACCTCTGATATATATGTATATATATATATACACACACGTGAATATATAAGTAATTTTAACTTTGAAATATTTCTAATCACAATCCAATAATGTTAATTTTTAATATATAAATAAATTAATAAATTTTTCTTAGACCTAAAAGTTATATATACATTATTAATTCAAAAAATTATTTAAAAATTTTAATTTTATCAATTTTATCTAAATTTATAATTTTTATTTTTCAATTGTATAAAATTTTTAATTGTTTATTTTTACTCAATTTATAGTTTTACTGGCAATTATATTCAAATAAAAAAGAGTTAAAATTAGAATTCAAAATAATATTATATTCATAAGTAAAAAATAATTATATTAAGATTTTTTTCTCTTTCTATACCACATAGTTTGCACTTAAAAAAAAAATCATTTTCCTGTTTTTCGTCTTTAATTTCTCTCTATTTCAATTTAAGAAATTCAGTTATTTTTTCTTTATATCATGACTCTACCTCAAAATAAAATATAAAAAATTATGCTTTTAAAGAAAAATTATGTTTTCTTTAACTCCAAAAATTAATACAATAATGATTAATTCATAATTTTATAAAAAAAATAAAAGTTAAATAGAAATGAAAGTTAAATGGATTCGAAAGATAAAAAATATTAATTTATTTTAATTATATAAAATTATTTTATTCTATTATTAATAAAATTTAATTAATTCAATTAAAATATGTATGCATGAATTTTAAAAAGGGATATCATGATAATTGAATAAAAAAATAAATAAAAAAGAAAATATGACTAAATAATATTTTATTTAATATTAAAAAGTTAATTTTTTAATATAAAGAAATTATAAATTAAATAATAATTTATTTTAAAAATTAACAAGACACGTGTTTCTGTCTTTTACTGAATCCGCGTCCACGTATTTGTTGGTGGTGAACTAATTAATTATTACATAAAATTAAGTATAGCCAACTTAAATATTTATTAAATTCTTTGAATCTATCCCAAGTTGTCGTGTTTTTCTACACATCCATTTTTTATATTTCCTAAACCAACTTAGAATTAAAAATTGCTATGAGTATGGGAGGACGGATTAATATTTGAAAAATGCTAAATGACGCTCTTACTCTTGGAGATATCATATACCCTTGCTCTTAATATATATCTATAAATACACAGAAGTGGAGAAGACGAAGACAGGGCTACGCATTTGAAAGCATAAATGGAGCTACAGAAAGTCCTTCACATGAATGGAGGAATTGGAGAAACAAGCTATGCAACCAACTCAACCCATCCAGTCAGTAGCTACTCTGATTTCTTGTTTTTATATATATATATATATATTATAGCAAATAATATTTTAAATTATTTAAGAAATAAGCCAAGTAAGATGTTTTAAAAAGAATGAAGTCATGAAATTAATTTTGAATAGCAGATAAAATTTTTTTATATCAAAAATTAAATTTGAGTGGGCTAAAAATATTTTTTTATGTAAAAAATTGAATTTAAATAAATGGGGTGAATTTTTTTATAAATTAATGAAAATTTATTTTTCTGTGAGGGTCAAAACTCACTTGAACCACCTCTACTTACATCCCTGATTTTAAACTTATGTATTAATTTATATTTTTGTTTCAATTTCAAGGTAACAAAATAAATTAATTCCATAATTTAACAGCTTGATAAAGCACTAATACTATTATTATTTTTTTATAAATCAGAGAACAGTGATATCAATGGTGAAGCCCGTACTAGAAGAAAGCTTGTTGGAAGTTTATTACAGAAAAAATTCAGAGTGTTTGGCAATAGCAGATTTGGGTTGCTCTGCAGGACCAAATACATTTCTAGTTGTATCTGAAATTATCGAAATAATTGAAGCAGCATCCCAGAAATTAAAACGACGACCGCCTTCTCTTCAAGTTTTCTTGAATGATCTACCTGGAAATGATTTTAACACTGTGTTTAAGTCTTGGCCAAGTTTTTATAACAAGTTGAAAGATGATAAGGGAAGCAAGTTTGGAGATTGTTTTGTGGCAGGGGTTCCTGGTTCTTTCTTTTCCAGGCTTTTTCCTAATAACTCTTTGCATTTTGTTCACTCGTCTTATGCTATCATGTGGATTTCTGAGGTAATTTAGTCTCTTATTTTCATTAATTTTCTGTGTGGGTATATATATATATTTATATTTTTTTTATTTATCTCATACCTATGAAATTAAACCAACCATACATTTTGATTTATCCCATATAACAATAAAATTAAAGATATATATAAGTATTATTAATTGTAGTTGTCACCATTGTGAATACGCGCAGGCCATTTTTTTAAAGAATCATTTCATTAATAATATAAAAAGTTGGTAGTATATGAATAACAAAAAAAATATATATATATTTTCTTTCAACAATTTTAATATACTAATAATTATAAAACTTGTCTTGTGTTTCTGGATTTTGGAGTTCAGAGTGAAGTGCTCCTCGAGTGAGGAGCACGAAAGTTTTTATATTGAGTGAGTAAACGCAATCCTAACTCCCTTCTCGTAGCAAAAAACGTAAGGAAGGGAGTCATATGAGGGAGTAAACGAACGACTCAATCAGTCAAGAGAATCACAGTGAATGCTTCTCGTATGAGAAGCACGAACAATATGAGCTGAAGCCCCGCAATTTCTCATCAGAGGAATTAGATAAGAGCCTTTCCTTTCCCAAAAAATCGCCGAATCAGAATCCGAGAGTAAGCTTGATTTTAGTAAAGGAGTTTGCATCTCTCATCATTAATCAGCGTATACTCATCCAAAGAGGAGATTTAATATCGATTGATGAGATTATTATAAAGATTTACCAAATATTCTTGGATCTTGCTTTCTTCTTCTTCTTCTTCTCTTCTTGTTATTATTTTAGGCACCAAAATTGTTGAACGAAGGCAACATATGCATTGCAAAAACAAGCACTCCTGCTGTGGTTAAATCATACTATGATCAATTCCAAAGAGACTTCACAAATTTTCTCAAGGCTCGGTCGGAAGAGTTGATCACTGGTGGCGGTATGGTTCTGACCACTATGGGAAGCATCAAGAGTGAAGATCCTCTCAGTATTTGGGAATTTGTTGGACTAAAACTCCATGACATGGTCTTAGAGGTAAACAAATTTTAATATAAATGTGTAATATTATAGGACCTCAAAGGGCATCTTTATTTGAATTTTTTTAAAGAAAAGATTTAATTTTTTGTATTCTTTTGTTTTTTTGGTTTCTGTTTTTAGGGCATAATTGAGAAGGAGAAATTGGATTCATTTAATCTGCCATACTATGCAGCAACTGCAGACGAAATAAAGAAAATGATAGAGGCAGAAGGATCTTTCAGCTTGCAGAGGTTGGAAGCTTTCAAGATGGATTGGGATACATATATAAAGAAAGCTAACCCTAGCCTCGACAAGAAAGCAAGGGCAGCCATTATTGCCACTGACATTAGAGCTGTCGGTGAACCCATTTTGTCTAGCTATTTTGGAAGTGCAATAATGGATGATTTATTTTTTAGGTTTGAACAGGATGTGCTTCATTACATGGCCATCAACAAATGCGAGTACATTAATCTAGTTATTTCCTTGGCAAGGAAGGCTTGATTTGCATTCTTGAATTTAATCTAAAATTTAGAATTTTAAATTTTTAATTAATGTGAACTTTATTTAAAGGAATTAAATACAAATGTACTATTTACATCATATATATCATATTAATACTTTAAATTTTTAAGTTATAAAAAAGGGTAACCCACCCTTTTTCCGTTACCCTCCAACCTTTCTCTCTTTTATTTTATTTTTTATAAATATATTTAAATTCTTTAAAAATTTATAAAATATTCATTTTAATTCTAAAAATATAAATAAATGGTTAATAAAATCCTTATAAAATATATTTATTTTTGACATGTTAAAACTTGAAAAATAATTTATTTTCAATTTAGCATAAATTATTTAAATATAAATTTAATTTTTAAGAATTATTATTTAATTATCAAAGTGTAAAAATTATTATTTTGACATTATTAGAAAAAAAATTTGATGGACAGATAATTTCCATGAATATAAACTAGTTTATTAAATTTTTGACATATCTTAATTTTTTTAAGGCAAATAGATTATTAAATTTGGATCTCTAATTTTAGAATTTAAAACAGAAACAGTCAGTACAATGGCAATAATCTATACATATAACAAAATTTGGGTTTATTATATATCAAATAACTCTTTTAAAATTTTTGCATATGTTAAATAATTTTTTTATATCAAATTTTTTGACATTATTATATTTTTATAGATTCAATTAAAGTTGATGCAAATTTATATATTTAAAATCTTTTTATCATTATTTTAGTTCATCCATATATTTTATTTATATTAATATTTAAAATTATCAGAAAGTAATATTTAAATTACAATATAATAATAATTTATATATGTTAAAATATTTTAAAAATTATAAATTAAATAAAAAATATAACTAAAATTTGCTTAAAACTCAGAGTCTCTCAACTAATTATTGCCCTCCAAAGTTGCTGGCTATATATATGAAAAATGGAACATAAAGAATGTTGGAAAAATTACTGAAATAGGAGAAAAAAAATCAAGAATAAAAGTATAATATATATAAATATTATAGGCAAGAACACAAATAAATTTAAGAAAAATATGACTTGAAACACGTAAATTCTTTTTCTTAAAAGTAATATTTGCTCATTCTCTTTCTTGAAATTGATATGAAATTAAATACAAATAGTCTAATATAAATATTATTGAAATAGGAGAAAAAAAATCAAAAATAAAAGTATAATATATATAAATATTATAGGCAAGAACACAAATAAATTTAAAAAAAAATATGGTTTGAAACGCGTAAATTTATTTTCTTAAAAAAGATATTTGCTCATTCTCTTTCTTAAAATTGATATGGAATTAAATATAAATAATCTTAGTGGATATGACAAGTTTTAAGAAGTTTTGCACTAAGCAAATAGTGAAAAACTTCAACTTAAGAATTGTGAGAAAATGAAATTTGATCTTTTGAATTTGAAGAAAATAAGATTGTATATAAGAAAAGTTTTTAATTATCATTAACTTTTTAACATTTTAACAAGACAAAATAATCTCAACAATCACATTTTTATAATATAAAATTCAAAAGTTGCAACCTTTAGGAATAAACACAATTTTTAGTGTAAAAGACATAATTTTTAGTAAAATAGAAAACTCAAAAGTTGTGTTAGTTACAACTTTAGGAACACAACTTTTAGTATAGACACATCTTTTAGAATACAATCTTTAGTATAGAAATATTTGGGAAAATAAAATCTATCTTTTTTTCTTTTTTATTTAAACAATTTATAACAGTCTCCCACTGATTTAAATATAAAAAAAAATTCTCCAAAAGATCAAACTGTGTTTATAAATATAGCAATATATCTTTTGATTTGAATATTACCTTAATATAAATACCATAATAAAAGTCGAAATTTCAAGTAGCATAAAAATTTTGAACTTATTATTCATTGTGATAACATCAGTAGCATCATATAAATAAATACAAAAATTGCAAATTGCAAACCATAACACACTCAGCTCTAATAAGATCATGAGCTGATCCAGAATTCATAAACTTTTATGAGAGAAACTCTAACTTTCAATTGAAATGACACCACTTCTAAGTTCATATAGATGAAGTTCTTACAATATATTTATCACTTTTTGATATTCTTGTACTAGCTTGACTTAACATCTTTAAGAGTCTAATTAGCTCAATCCTCATTTGGTTACAACCAGCACTTTAATATCTTTAGATGGGACTAGTAAAATTTTTCAAAATGTTGAACCGCTTTACATATCAATAACTTATTTTTACCTTTTAAACTCTTCATTACTCATTTCAAAATATTGAGTAGGTTGCTATCATTGGTGGATCTCTATTGAAGGAGTTTCAACTCCATTCTTCTTGATGTTGATCTTACAACTTCTCTTGTAAGAGGTTTGATGAATGGATCTGCCAAATTCATACTTGATTTCATAAATGTGAGTGAAATAATCTACTCTTGATTAATTTCCTCACATAATTGTGTCTAAGACTTATGTGTCTTGACTTTCCATTGTATACTTCACTATATGCACGAGCTAAAGTGGCTTGACTATCACAAAGTATAGAAATTGAATTCACACTCTTAGAAGTCAATGGAATTTCTAATAGAAAGTCCCTCAACCACTCAGTCTATTTTCCTGCTTCCGCTAAAGTAACAAATTCCCATAGTTGAGTGCGTTATACATATTTGTTTCTTATTCTTCCACATTTCCCTTTCCAAGTACCTTAGAATGAATTTCATTTCCCACTTGAATCTCTTGTTCATCAGTGACTTCTTTGTAAGTCTTGAATAATATATTGTCATGGCAAACATGAACGGTAGCGCAAGTATCGTATCACCAACCAGAAACCTTGCCAAATATGACATTCACTTACAATAGCGACTATATAATCATCTCCCTCAACGGAGTTGACTTCTAATTTCTGACCTTTCTTAAATCTGCAATCCTTAGTAAAATGACTAGATTTTCTACAAACAAAACAACTTCCACTCTTTGGTTTCTTAAATTTCCCTCGATTAATTAAGGGGCCAAGATGATCCTTATTGTTTTGCTTGTTTTTGTTGGAATTCTTAGGTTGATTCACAATGTTTATCTTTGTATTGCCAAAAGAGTTTTCACTTTTGTCTCTCCTCCTCGATTCCTCCTCGATTCGAAGATGTTTTTGAATTTGCTCTAAAATGATATCTTTGGAGTCATGCAAAACCTTATTCATGTATCCTTTCCGAAATGAAGGCAACTTGGCTATTATAGCTCATACTTGGAAAGGTTCGGGAAGTTCAATTTTTTCATCGCTCAATTGATTAACAATGACTTGCAACTCATGCATTTGTGCCAAGATTGGTTTGTCATTCACAAACTTGTAATCAAAATATTTAGAAATAAAAAAAAAAAAAAATTGTACCTTCCTCCTCAGCTTGATACTTGAATTATAAAGCATTCCAAATTGCTTTTGTATATGGCTCTACCATATAGAGATCATAAAGCCGATCCGAAAGAGCATTGAAAATGTGTTATCTAAACATAACTTCGTCTTCATTTCTCTTCTTTCATTCAGCCTTAATTTCATCCATGTCATTATTAGTTGGATCAAGAATTGATAAAAGATTTGGATCTAGCATATAGAAAATCTTTGAAGCAGTTGACATGAACTTCATCTTGTCTTGCCAACGGTGAAATTTGTTCCATCAAAACAGTTCAAATGAATAAAATCTTGATTTAACAACTTAATGGTATTTGTGGCTTTCATGGTGAATTTGTATAAACTTAAATATCACTTTTAGATTATTGGAAAAACTATTAAAATAGGAGACAAAAAAAAATAAAGAATAAAAAGTATAAAATATACAAATATTATATACAAGAACACAAATAAGATTAAAAAAAATATGGCTTGAAACGCTTAAATCTATTTTTTTAAAAGCGATATTTACTCGCTTTCTTTCTTGTGATTGCTATGGATTAAAAGCAAATAGCCTTAATGAATAAGAGAAGTCTTAAGAAGTTTTGCACTAAGTAAATAGTGAAAAATTTCAAGTTAAAAATTATGAGAAAATGAAACTTAATCTTTTAAATTTAAAGAAAAGAAGATTATTTTTAAGAAAAATTTTTAACTTTCATTAAACTTTTTAACATTCTAACATAACAAAATGATATCACCAATCACATATTTATAAAAAAAATTCCAAAAATTACAACATTTAGCAGTAAACACAACTTTTAATAAAATAGAAAACTCAAAAATTGACACAATTTTTGATATAAACATATTTTTTAAAACACAGCCTTTATTATAGATACAACATTTGAAAAATTAAATTTATTTTTTCTTTTTTCTTTCAGACCCAATAATAGCACATATATCAAATATTAAAATAAACTATTGCTGATCCTGCGTGCAAACTGAGAGAGGAAGAGAGAGGATGTGAGGTTAAAGAAAGTGATAAAGATATTTTCATTTATTACTATTTTATTTATAAAAAAAGAAAAAAGAAAGAACATAAAGAAAGGGTCTATTTATTGGCCCTTGGTGGTTCTTGTTATGTCTAAAAGAATATGGAATCTTCGGCCATCATTACTGGTGTCATATTGGGGCTTTGATTTTGAGAGTTCAGATGTGTAGAGATTAGAGAGCAAATATTATAGTGATATTTAATTCATACAATTAAAAGTGAGCTGGTCTTCCAATTTTGGGCTAGAGAGTTTTTGTAGCATCGGATTTCGGCCCATATACACAATAATTAGTGTATAAGAATAAAATTAATGCCTCGTTGAAATTGATTTATTTAATTTAATATGTCTTTATTTTTACTTTTTGATGTATTTAATTTAATATTTATTTATTTAATTATTCATTATATATATATAAATATTAATTGATGCTAAAAAAAATGTAATACTTATTATAATACTAATAGAAATATATTTCTAATTAAATTTAATTCAAAATTCAAAATTGACTAAATTAACTAAATTAAAATATATTTATTTAGTTAAATTGAATTAATTAAATTTGGTTTATTTATCAAAGGTAGTTTAGTTATTTAGTTACTTAATTATACTTATTAATAAATTATTTTTTTAGATAATAAAAATTTAATTATATAGTTATATAATTATTTAATTATTTAATTTTAATTATACATTATTATATTTATTTTAATCATATAGTTAATAAATATTTAATTACATAATAAATTTTATATTTTTTATATTATATAATATTAATTTAATTACTTTCGATTTAATTTCAATTTGATCTATTCGACTCAGTTAAATTTTTTATTCTCTGTCTTCACTTTAAAATCAAACCGGGTCTGAAAATCACGATACAAACATTAAATGTTAAAAAAAAAAAAATATTAGGTAATTTACTACTGGCGGTCTAAAGAATTGATCTAAACTTCTGCTATTTGGTTTACTTTTGCTTTTTCTTCCTCATTTGGGACGAAAACCCACCTGACTAGTGGCTATTGGCTTTCAAAGTTCAAGATCCATTTCTTTCCCAATAGTTTCAAAGCGAAGCTGTAGAGCCCAATCCAATTGATTTCTTCGCTTTCTTATTCTTATTGATATCTCTTCATTTAATTTCCAGTTTTTGTTGGATTTTGAATTATTATTTAAACTTAATTTCAGTACTCTGACTAAATTTAAATTTACATGAGTATTCAATTTTATGGCCACCTTGCTATATTTCTATAACAAAAAAAGGGAAAAAAATAGGATTTTCTATTAACATATAAAAACAATTTGCTAAATCTCTACGAAAAAAATTGGCAATAGTAATTCTACTGCAATAAAATCAAAATTAGTAATTTCACTTAGTTTCCGTTTAGGGATAATAATTGGAATTGAAATTAAGAATTTCAATTTCAATTTTAATTTTTCAGAATTAAAATTTTATTGAAATTATAATTTTAACGTTTGTTTCACAGAAAAAATTGAAATTGAAATTGAAATTAAATAAAAAAATAGTGACTATAAAAATGTTTATTTGAGTTGATGGTCCGGCGAACCATTATCGCCGATGATAACCGTCTCGACAGACGAGCCACCGTCGCTGGTGGTGGCTCTGGAGATGGCGGTGGCGGTGGCGGTGGTGCTGGGAGGTGGCGATGGGAGATAGGATTGTAGTAGTGATTATGAAATATAATTTTTATGGGTTAAGAATGAAATTGTGAAATTGGATTTTTAGTTATATTACAATTTCATAGAATTATAGTTAGAATTTCAATTCTAATTTTAGATATCTGTCAAACATTGGAATTGAGAATTCCAATTTTAATTCCAATTCAAACTCTAATTCTAGACTCTTCAAACGGAGCCTATATAGATTTAAGTTCAATAATTGCATGTTAAAATTTTGATCAATTTTGCCTTTTAGATTTTTTGGTTAACTTGCTTGCTTGTATATATGTATGAAATTAAAACAAAAAAGTAATATTAATTAACATGAATTATTTATTTTTTTTAACATAAAAATTATTTTCTTTCATTTTGGCAGAGAAATTGCAATTACTATGAAAATATTTGAAATTGACCCTCCCAAACTATATGGGTTGGCTCTGCCCTTGTTGGGAGAGGTGGAAGTATGTGATAATCAAAATATCTTGAACATCCTGCAACATTGATACATTAGCTATGGATATAAAGGTGAAGAAGATGATAATGGAGGATCTTGAAAGGTTTGTGGAGAGAAATGTTTTTTATAAGAGAGTAGGAAAAGCTTGGAAATGTGGGTATTTATAGTTTGAGCCTCCTGAAATTAGGGAATCAAGCTTGATTGCTTCCATGGCTAATTATCTTAAGTTTGATATATATGATTTTGCAGTTGACTGATCTTTATTCCAATTCTTTGTTGAGGAGTTTGTTGCTTTGACTGCTAATAGATCTATACTTGTTGTTGAAGAAAGTGATTGCTCCTTTCAGCTGCAGAATAAGTTTGGAGTTGGAGGAGCTCTAGAGATTTAGAAGATGATGACCAAGGACACAAAGTGAATTCTTATATCCATTCTCTTTGTTTTTTAAATGGTTTGAATAGGTTTTATAATCCAAATTAATGGTTAAAAATTATAAATTTTAATTGTTAGTTTTTATGATTTTTTTTTTTGATGGTTTTCTTTTGCCTTGGTTTTGAACCATAATGCTATAAGATAAATACTCAACTTCTATAGCAGTTTGTGCTAACTATACATTATATATGTATGGTATCAGTCTTAGGTGACTCTATTAGGAGCGTTAAACTTCATAGAGGGATTATGGTCATAGGGATAAAAGAATTATAATATTCACAATCAATGACAAAGAAAGGCTTGATCCTGTTCTATTACACCTAGGTAGAATGGATATGCATATACTCATGTCCTATTGCATTCCCAGTGGATTCAAAATGCTGGCCTCCAATTATCTTGAGATATCAGAGCACCCAGTTTTCACTGAAATTGAGGAGAGGTAACAAAGGTTACTCCTGCAAAAATAGATGAGTAATTGATGGAAAGTGAGGAACCTGAGATTACTCTAAGAGGACTTATTGAGTTCCTAAAGAACAAGAATAGAGCAAAGGTTGAGAAATAAGGGGAAAAGTGATAAAACCACCACAACTTCTACTACTAGTAATGAAGAATCAGGAGTTGTATAAGTTAATGGCTTGCAAAAGAAGGGGGTGAGCATTGATGGATTGAGATTGCAAAAGAAGGGGTGAGCATTGATGAATTGAGAATTAACATAGGAAGAAGGAAAAGAATATTAGGATCTACTACTTAATTGGGTAATGCACATCTAGTAAAAGAAAGCATTATCAATAGGTCGGTAGTGGATTATCAATCTTATAATAATAATAATAATAATAATAATAATAAAAAGGTTTAAATATACCCCCTGAATAATACCCAAAATATCAAATCAACACCTATTCTTTTTCGAGGTGTAATTAAAATATTATTGTCTGAAATAGATAATAACACCCCCCCCCATGTGTAAACATCCCTTTATCAGCAATGGTTTACTGTCTATGGGACCCATGCTCAGCATGATGTGGACATGACCTGATTGGGCGTGTAAATTTCCCTTCCAACTAACCCTAGATCATTTATGTTAGCATTCATTTATCTCTTTATACTTTCATTTACTATAATTTTGTGTGTCTCTGCATGTTCTCTTTCTCTTTCTCTCGAATAAACTGTCTCTTTCTTAAATAAACCTTCTTTCAATATGAATCTTCTCTTTCTCCTGCAAAAGACAGATAGATATATTGTTTTTTTTTTTTCACTGTAAAGGCAATATCAGTTTAAATGGTTTATCATGTATGAATAATTTATTTTTGTTTCATTTTCTTCATGCATGTGGGATATACATGAATAAAAAATTGAGGGTTAGTATTTTGAATAAAAAAAATTGGGGTTTTTGTGACTAGAGATAAGGGTTTTGTCTGACTAGGTTAAAATATGGATTTTAATGACAAATAAAAAATTGGAGTTTTTCTCAGTGGGGATAATTAGGGGTTTCCTAATTAATTTAGATTTAGGAGTTAAAAATTATGGCTTTTCTTAGTAGGAAAAAATTGGATTTTTGTGAGTATGGGAAAAATTATGCTTTTTTTAGTATGGAAAAATTAGGACTTTTCTTTGTAGGGAAAATTAGGGCTTTTTTGTGTAGGAAAAAATTAAGGCTTTTCTGTGTAGGGGAAAAATTGGGCTTTTGTGAGTATGGGAAAATTAAGGTTGTTATGGAGGAAAATTAGGGCTTTTCTGTGTAGGAAAAAAAATTAGGATTTTATGAGTAGGGATAATTAGGGTTTGCTGATTAAAATAAAATTGGAGATTCAAAGTGTAATTCGAAATTGGGGTTTGAATGCTGAATTAAAATTTGAAAATTTGCTGGTTAGGCAAATTAGTTTTTTTTGAATTTAAAATTTGATTTTTTAATTAGAGGTAGTTATATGTAGTTAATACCTGTTAATGGTTGAATTCAATTATGTTTTGATATTTGCTTTAGTGTGACTGTTTGAAGTATTTGTTTGGCTATTACTATAATTTTTTCCTTGTTTTTTTCTAGATGTGTTTATTTGGGGTTTTTCTTTTAGTTTCTGGATGTGTTTAATTGGGGGTTTGTTGATTATGGATATCATAGAATGTTTGATACAACGCACATTAATTTCTATTATAGGGGTGAATGGGTATATAATCATGAGTTGAGATATGTGAATAGGAATGCTAATAGACTTGAAAATTTTGACCTTGATTATCTCCATACTGATGATATTAGGGTTAGATATAACACAATATTAGGATTGCACAATGTTTCTGCAATATCTGTGTTTGAACCTAGGAAACAACTTAATGATGGCCTAATTTTAGTTGATGGTGATAGTTCAATTAAGAGAATTTTAGATACAATTAGGGCCAATAGTTGTGTCAATGAGCTTGATATTTATACTACTCATGAAGTGGTTGTGCCCATGTTTCAAAATTATTTATTACCTATAGAAGCTCCTCCACCAATAGAGGTTCAAGTTGGTGCATCTGATATAAATGAACCTAATGAGTCAGTACTTGATATCAACATAAATGCACAAGATAGCTACGTGGGGCTAGGTGTAGATAGCAATATAGCAAGTAATTATAAGCCTAGGATAGATGCACAAGTTAATGCACCTAATAATGATGTTAGTGAGCCTAGTAATGAGGATAGCAGTTGGGAGGGTAGTGAGGAAGAGGGTGAAGATGTTGAGGGAAGTGAGGATTCTGATAATGATGTCAATGAAAATGAGGTGCCTATGGATAGAGTAAGAGTTAGTTATGATGAAAATGATGGTTGCCTTTCTTCATGATTGGCATGTCATTTGGGAATGTGAGAGAAACAAGAGATGTCATTATTAGATATACAGTGGCTAGAGGGATGGAGTTAACCTTAAAACCCAATGATTCAACTAGGATTAAGGCTAAGTGTATAACTGACCAAGGCTATCCTTTTTTGTTGTTTATGTCCAAAGATGGAAACAATCCAGGTCTAACTGTCAAAACCCTAAACCATGAACATAATTGCTTTAAAAATTTCAAGAATTCCCTTTGTACTACCAACTTCTTAGTTAGACATTTTAAGGGAAGGTTATATAAGAACCCTAATATTAAAGTAAAAGATCTTAAGCAAACTAGTAAGAATGAATTAAAAGTGAGAGTGAATATGTTTATGTGTAATAGTGCTAAGAAAATTATAATGGATTAACTTAATGGTAGCTATAGTGTTGAGTTTGGATACCCTGAGGCATATGTTGTTGCCTTAAAGAGAATCAATGTTGGTACTTAGGCATAAATTGATTAGTGTAAAAATAATTTAAAAGAAGGGATAAAGAAATTTAGAAGAATTTTTATTTATTTCAATGCACTGAGGATAGGTTGGTTGAATGGGTGTAGACCAATTATAGGTCTAGATAGGTGTTTCTTATAGGGAGTTTGTAAGGGACAGGTCTTATGTGCTGTTGGGAAAGATGCAGATGATCAAATGTTTCCTATAGCATGGGTTGTCATAGATAAAGAAAATTGGAAAAAACTAGACTTGGTTCCTGCAATGGCTAGTTAAAGTACTTGATCTTGGTACTGGAAGCACATTGACCATGATATCTGATATGCAAAAGGTTATTGTTACTTTTCCTTGTATATTTTTTTAATTAAAATTGTTGGATATTTGTTAATTATTAATTATTACTTGTATGCAGGGGTTAATCAAAGCAGTGGAACAAGTGCTCCCCAAGGTAAAACATAAATGGTGTGCTAGACATATTTATGCTAATCGGTCAAAAAAATAGAGAGGGGGAGCACTTAAAAAGCAATTTTGGATATGTACTTGGAGCACATATGATGAAGAATTTAAAGACAATTTAAAGGCACTTGGAGAGCTTAGCAAGACAGCTGATGGTGATTTTCTAAAGTATGCCCCACACAATCGGTGTAGAGCATACTTTAGCAGTAAGAGTAAGTGCCATATGGTGGATAATAATATTGTTGAGAGTTTCAACTCAGCAATTAAAGATGCAAGGCACAAAGTAATCATCAATATGCTTGAGGATATTATACTGTTGTGTATGAATAGGATGAGAGACAATAAGAAAGCAGTGGAGAAATGAAAATATCTATTATCCCCAAGTGTTATAACAATGTATCTAGACAACAAGGAAGTTGCAATGAAATGTGAAGTGGTGTTTAACAATGAAGTATGATTTGAGGTAGAAGAAGGAGAGGAGAAGAATAATGTCTACTTAGACAGGAAGTTGCACACCTACAGGGCTTGGGATCTCACAGGAATCCCATATGCTCATGCTATATGTGCCTTGTATCACCTGAGAAGAGACCCTTCTGTTGAGATTTATAGTTGGTATAGTAAGCAGACATATTCGGCAGCATATGACACTCCTATGCAACATATACCTGGGAAGAGGTTCATGAAAGCTAAAGAATATGAAGCCATTCAACCACCAACAATTGAGAAGATGTCTGTCAAACTAAGAAAAAAAAAAGATTAGGGCAAAAAATGAGCCTAGAAATACTGTGTTGTAAAGCTATCTAAAAAAGGTAAGAAGATAATGTGTGGAGTTTGCCATGCATAAGGGCATAATAGAATTAGTTGCCGCAACAAAAATATTATAAGTAACTTGCAAATTAGTTAATTGTTTGTCCATTAATTTTATATTGTTATCGTAGAAATTTACTTACATTTCCAAATATTTTCCATATGTTATAAGTCATAAAGAGTTAGGCTATCTGGAAGCATTAATGGGCCTGTCACATTTGTTGCAATGACTCAACCTCCTCCAAAAAGACAATAATAAAGAAGACCAACCCCCTACCATGTCAGCTCTAGTTGGACCTTCATCAAATACATAGGGAACCAGGCAGATACCTAGAGATTTTGGTTATCTGGTTGATGAAGTTACAGGTGAAAATGTCTTCAACGTATGTAGTTATGTTTATATTGCTTCATGAATTAACATATGAATTAGTATAAGTGTTATTGTGAATGTTTGTAGCTTGGAATGCCAAGTCAGAGAATGATTAATGATGGTATTCAACCTCTAGATGGAGATTTAGATCCTATAATCAAATATCCAATTCCTTGTGAAACAAACCTGAGAAAGAACAAGAATAGAGTTTCTACATCAACAAACACAAGGAAGATCAACTTCACCAGTGATGGCTTGTAGGTCACCTATACTATTGACCTGCCCTATCAACCTTCTGGTTTGAAATGGAATGGAAGCCCCAGCATTACAACAAGACAATTGCAAGAAGGGACGGAAATTGATTGTCCAACAGAAGAACAAGAGAAAAATTTAGTCTTTGAAGATTAGATAAAATAACATTTATACTTTGTGAATTGTGAAGATTAGGTTTTAGTATTTTTGTACATGAATGAAACTTTTTGAACATATGAATTGTGGTACATTTTGATTTGAAGAAGTTCCAACCGGAATTAGAACTTAAGAACAGTTAGTTCAAGTTCCACGAGAACTTATTTTGATCTTTTTGAAAATATGATTCTCTCTCATAGTAATAATGTATTTTATAAAATTCTTGCTTTAGCTCATGCTTCACTTGCTGGTAGAACTTTGAAACTGTAATTATTTTGTATTTTGTAAAATTTCTTGCTTTAATTGTACAAGAATTCATATATAGTTAATATACATGGAGTTTATGGCTCAGTCTTAATCAATTGTATTTCTGCTCATTTTTATCAATCGAGTTTTTTTTTGTAAAATATAAAATTAAAGGACAAACGATGATTAAATACTGAATGGAAAAGTTTGTAATTGAGGAAGAAGGAGTAGGAATTGGCGCCAATAAGTGCTCTTAGCTGTTGTGATGAGGCCCATAAACGATAACAGATATGCTAAATAACAAGGCCGTTTAGAATTGGAATAGGTTGTAAGCTTTTTCAAATAATAAGGGTTTAATTGCGCATTAAAACAATATAGATGTTGATTTGATTGAATATATTTCAACATTTTCCCTTAAAAAATTAGAAATTCAACCTCTGAATTTATCATGAATTACTATGGCAATGTTGTAGAAAGAATTCAAGATAAATCCATTATTTTATAACTTACTATAAGCAACTTAATTTTATGAATATAATATGTAGTATTGGTGGATCTATTGTACATAAATAGCTTTTATATATTGCATTTTGAGGCTTAGCATAATATGTACACGTAATTGTTTTGCATTAGAGAAGTGGATTCCAACATGAGTTTATGTCTAAATTATATAATTAGTTATTGTCTTTAAAGTAGAGTGCAATCCAATAGATTAGTTAATACTAATTAATGTTTTAATGACCATTTAAGGAGCATTTAAATATTAAATTAAATTAATTGTTTACCATTTTATGGTTTCATTCTTCAAAAAAAAAAAATTGATAAAATGTTGAAGCGCAACTTTCTCATTATGAAACATTCTATAAGATAGGTTTAGGGGTTGAGGGGGCTGCTGTGTTACACAGCAGCTCCTCATGTGGCCCATTTTACCTACTTAAAAATTTTTTAAAAATTATATTTTGATAGTGTTTGATGTAATGAATCTATTGATATATTTTTTATACTAAACAAAAATCATTTGGACTGCTAAAAATGCATTAGAAATTTTATATATTATATTTAACGCATTTCTAATACATTTTTTCATTTTAAAAAAATTTAAAAAAAAAATAGGATGTAATTAATTAAAAATAAAACGTAAGGGCATTTCTTTTTTTTTACTACTCTTATTGACCATTTTAGAGTTGACTAACATTAAAATTGAATTGAAGGATTATCAAGGGAGAATTAATATATTTTTAAGAGTTCAAAAGAGATAGTGTATTGAGTTATTTTATATGAAAAGTAATTAATTCTAATTAAATTTCAGTAATTCACCTTTAATCAACTAGATTAATAATTATTAATTACTTTTTCTTAAATGTTGACAAATATTATTAAAAATATGTGATATGTGCAAAAATATATAATAATATAAATATCATATTTATATTAAATGATAAAGTATAAAATATAATTTAATAATATAATATTATATTATAAAATAACAAAAAAAATAAAGTGATATACGTGCCCCGCCCAAATAGGAAAACTCGTAGCAAACCCACCTTGTTCCGTTGTCTATTGACTTCCAAGTCAATTGGTCAATAATGGATGTCCAGTCTATACTTGCTCCCATTTTTTCTTCACCCACTTTCCTCCCATTTTCTCAGTTACCAATCATCTTCTTTCAATCCCAATAAACCCTTCTAAACGTTTCAATATCATTTTCAATGGCGAGATTGGAATTCTGTTCAGTCAGATCATTATCACATTAACTTTTTTTTAGGATAAATAAATTTTATAAATTTATATTTATTTTAATATGAATAAAAATTTATTTAGAATTTCATAAATTTAATTATATTTGATTTTAATTCTAACAAAATTGATAGAATTTGAAAATAAATTATAAATTTAATAATATTATAAACTTAAAATAAATTTATAATTAATATATAGAAATCGAATATGAAAATCCACTTATAATTAAAAACTAAGTAAAATTGATTAGAGTAGGTCATAATATAAATAAAAATAAAACAAAACATAAGATACATATAATTTTTTTTTTTACTTTTTTTTATAAAAAAAGAGATATTATTAAGTTTGAAATTTCAAAATTATAAATCAGGAATAATTTTCAATCTCATCTCTTGTTCCGTAAATTTATATATATGTCATATTATTTTTTTAAAATATTTTAATAATTAATAATTTTTATTAATAATATGACATACATAAAAATATATGAAAAATAAAATAAGATATTGAACGGACAGATAATTTGAATTGCCCTGAAAATATTCTTAAGCCAATCCTTAAATGCTATAAGATTACTGTTTATGTAATCATTAACTACATAATTTTTTGGGATTGTTAAATATTCAAAACTTTATAATTGAAAATTAAAAACTAATAAAAATGAGAGATGTGTATGGGTCATAATACATGTTTTATTGGGAGTATAACACGATTAGAAAAATAAATAGTCTTAATGAAAGTCAAATTTAGGAAGAAAAATAAATATATATTGAGTGTCTCAAATTTTAATTTATAAAAAAGGATAAAGGTATAAATAAACATTTAAATTATATTATTTTATTTATATAATTTTTTTTTTATTTTTTATGATTTAAATAGGTTCTTAAATTTTTTTTAATTTGACTCAAATAAACTCTTAAATTTTTTAATTTGACTTAAATAAATTCAATTTTGATGAAAATGTTAAATTTTTATTTAAATTGGGCCTATTTGAGTCAAATTAAAAATTTAGAGATTTATTTATACTTTTGTTCTTTTTTCAATTTAATTTTATCTATTTTACTATTTATATTTTTCTAAATTTTTTATTGTAAAATATATATATTTTTATTTTATTTTAATAAATAAATAAATTATATTTTATATTTTAATTTAATAAATAAATATATTTAAAGCACATATCTTATATTTTATATAAAATTTCAAAAAATTTTAAAACATTATTTTTTTTACTTTAATTAATAAAAAAATTTATAATTTTTATTATCAAATATCATTTAATTTAAAAAATTTAATTAATATTTATAATAAATAAAATAAAATTAATTTTAAAATATTAATTTAATTAATAAATAAGTTTACTTATTTACTTATTAATTTAAGTTTAATTATTAATATTATACTATAATGAGATTTTTTTTCTTATTTAAAAATTTAATTAAAAGAGAAATTTAAACTTTATACCGTGTGAAAAAATTACTCATGATATTATTTATTGCTAAATAAATAAATAAAATATAAAATATAATTTTTTTATTAATTTAAACTAGATGAAAAATTTAGAAAAAATAATAAAATAGATAAAATTAAATTGAAAAAAAGATAAAAATATAAATAAGTTTTTAAATTATTTATTTTAACTTAAATAGGTTTAATTTAGATGAAAATTTAATCTTTTCATTTAAATTAAATTTATTTAAGTTAAATTAATAAGTTTAGGAGTTTATTTGAATCATAAAAATGAAAATGAAAAAAAAAAATTAAAGTAAGTAAAATGAGATAGTTTAGAGTTTTATTTATACATTTGCCTAATAATAATATTTTTTTTAAGATTTTTTATTTATTATTTTATATGTTACATCATTTATGAATAATAAACATAGGATACGACAAAAATTGGACGTACCAAAATATACTCATCACCACCATCTCCCATCTCTAAAATATTATTTACCTAACTTTCGTGGAGACCAAAAACTAAACCAACTAAACTCACAAAACAGCCAAAAGTCTCTAATCAACAACAACGATCATGTTTCCCAAAACCACCATCGAAATACCTTCCGCCAAGACCATAATCTCCGCCGCAGCCTCTGCTGCAGCCACCGCCATGCTTCTTCGTTCCATCACTAAAGAGTATCTCCCAATCGAGCTCCGTCACTACATCTACTTCAAAATCAAAACTTTTTTCAATTCTTTCTCCTCAGAACTAACCTTTGTTATCGAAGAATATGAAAACCTTAACCATAACCATCTCTTCAGAGCCGTAGAACTCTATATTGAATCCATAATCCCTCCTGATGCACAAAGACTCAAGATTTCAATGCCCAAAAAACAAAGCAAAGTTTCAATTTCTGTTGAGAAAAATCAAGAAATCATTGATTCCTTCAATGGAGTTACCTTGAAATGGAAATTTATATCAACAAACACTAAACCAATGTATATTCAAGACCCAGATCACTATAACAGTACCACTGTAACAGTGAAGAGATTCTTTGAATTGAGTTTCAACAAGAAGCACAAGAAAATGGTTCTTGAAAATTACATATCCCATGTGGAGGAGAAATTTAAAGAAATGAAAGAAAAGAAGAAGACATTAGAGTTGTTCACTTTAAGGCAGGACAGAATTCCAGGGAGAAGAGGATCAGATGTGTGGCAATCTGTGAATCTTGAACATCCTGCTACATTTGATACATTAGCCATGGATATGGATGTCAAGAAGGTGATAATGCATGATCTCGAAAGATTTGTGAAGAGAAAAGAGTATTATAAGAGAGTAGGAAAAGCTTGGAAACGTGGGTATTTGTTGTTTGGGCCTCCTGGAACTGGGAAATCAAGCTTGATTGCTGCAATAGCTAATTATCTCAACTTTGATATATATGACTTGGAATTGACTGATCTTAGAACCAATTCTGAGTTAAAAAAGTTGTTGATTTCGACTGGGAACAAGTCGATACTCGTTGTGGAAGATATTGATTGTTCTATTGAGTTGCAGAATAGAATTGAACGAGCTAGAGCTTTTAATTCTAGACTTAAACATGGTTATACTAATGAAGGAAATCAGGTAAGTTAATCATCTTTGTTTTGATGGTTTCGTTAGTGTTATATGATAAGCCCCCAGTGCACTAGACTCCCTGCTTTGCGAAATTAATATATTTTGGCAATTTAATGTTCAGTTTTCAGGAACTTTTTGTTAATCTTAATCATTATTAATAAAGACTTGAAAATTTTGTTCTTGATTAAGAAAAGTAATATAATATAAATTTTATCACTTTCATATTCAGTACGTGAGACTTGCTTTGCAGGGCATGCCTTGTCTTTACACTTGAAAGGGGGATGACAAATTTCTCACTATTTTGTGCATTGATTAGTATAGGGCATATAGAGAAAGAAATAGCTGAATAAAACTCATGAGGAAATTTTTATTGTTTTAATGGGTTTATCTTATAGACAGATAACCAAGTTATGATGGTTCATGATCTATGAAGCAAGGATACTTTTTTTTTCTTTTTTTAAGCACAATTCATGTTGAAAATTTCTCCATCATAATATGACACATCTAACACATATAACTTGCTAATTTTCTTAAGAATAGCCATTTCGGTGTCTCTGTCATAACATTATTGCATCCCATGTATACATTCATACCTCGTATATCTCTGCCTAAATGTATATGTTTGTAAATATCAGGTGACCCTATCAGGAATGCTAAACTTCATAGATGGATTATGGTCAAGCTGTGGGGATGAAAGGATCATAATTTTCACCACCAATCACAAAGAAAAACTTGATCCAGCTTTGTTACGCCCAGGTCGAATGGATGTGCATATTCACATGTCCTATTGCACTTCATCAGGATTCAAAATGCTAGCATCCAATTACTTGGGGATCACAGAGAACCCACTTCTCATTGAAGTTGAAGAGTTGATAGAGATAACAAAGGTTACTCCTGCAGAAGTAGGTGAGCAGCTGATGAAAAGTGAAGAACCTGAGATTGCTCTAAGAGGCCTTATCGAGTTCCTGGAGCACAAGCAGATTGAAGAGGATGAGAAGAAGAAGAAGAAGAAGAGAGAAAGCGAAGGTGAAAATGAAGAATCAATAATAGAACCGGAAGGTTCAAGGAAGCTGGACATGATCAATGGAGAAATTGAGAAAGAATAATAAGAAATGATCAAATAGATTTATGCAATGGAAAGGGAGAATAATAATGGTGTTAAGTTGGCAGTAATTTTGCTGTTCGATTACTTTGCAATCAGCAAACGTACTTTACCATCTCTTGGCAAAATATATATATATAATTTGGAAGTGACCCAAAAAATTCTTAGCATTTTCTTTTTCATGAACAGAACTCAGCACTTAGCTCATCAGTAGATTCCTCGCGTCATATTCAGATGAATGCAGAGCCTGATTATGCTATCAAAATATCAATAACCTCAACCCTAAGTTAAATACTTGTGACCATCTCATAAATTCACATAGTGAAAAGTCTTTCTGCATAATGCAAGCAGAAAAACTGCATTCAATAGAACAGAAATATTAACAGATCTCCAAGCTCGTTTAAAATCTCAAGTAACAGTCATTAATTAACCGCCCAAGAGGCACAACAGAACTGCAATAATAATTCACAAAATATAAAAAAAAAAAAAAAAAAAAAAAACACTAACATGAAAGCTCATTGGTCCAAATTCCAATCCATTCCAAAAACATTATATGATTGTAGTATTTGCAGGACCAAAGTGATATTCCCAAGTAATAAACGAAAATTAAATTTGTAGAGCAAGAAAACACGGCCATCCTAAATCATCTTAGAGCCACCAAGTCTGTGGAACTATAGGATTCTCACTAAATAAGAAAGGCTTCAAGTATTTCCATCTACCAAATGTTTATTTTACTTGTTAACACTCCAGAAAGGTAAGCCTCCAACAGCTGTGCCTGAAACATTACAGAAAACCAAAGCTTCAGCTCGAAAATTTCCATAATAATATATTTTATCACTGCTTTACTTAAGCACTAATTAAAACCCCCAAGAACAGGGCATTATTTTTTTCAAATCACAAAAAATCTAGTGTAACATAATTCCTTGTAGAGAGGGCCACTATTCTCTTTCCCGCTCCCTCCCCAAATCAATTTCTTGGCCAAAAGAGAGAGAGAGGAGGATGAACAAAGAGCATCTTTTCTTTTCCTTTAACTGCCACGAGGCACGAGCTCCAGTGATACTTGGATAGATACAATGCACAGTCAACTCCAACAAGCACATTTGCTCTTCATACTTCCTATGACGTATATGACAGAATAGTTTGCGGAACTGATATTACATTGGAAGTTATGTAGGGGAAAAGGGTTTTACAAAAGAGGAAAAAAAAGCACTAAGAGCTTATAATTGAAATTGGAGAAGAAAACTAAATTTGGGTAATCGAAATTTGCAATAATATGCAGGATGTCAGATCTAGTTGTAATCAAGTAATAAAATAAATAACAGACTCTAAGCTTCATACTTCCACTCCATATAGTATAACCTTGCAAGTGAATCTAAAATGTAGAATTCATTTCTACTCCATATAGATAGAATTCATTTAGAAATGAATTTTCATATTTGATATGATAACTTATAATTTATGTTTGAAATACATTTATAATTCAAATAAACATGAGATGATTTCCTAAAATACCATAAAGAATGATAGAGAGAGGAAGAGGAAGAGAGAGATGAGAGGAAAGCAAGATGGAAAGGAGAGGAGGATAGAGAGAAAGAGAAGGATGAAAGAAAGGAGAAAAAAGGGGAGAGAGAGAGAGACAAGAAAAGAGATAGATAATAGGCATTTTTGTCCAAAATTTCTTAGTTGAATAAATTTTTAGGAATTCATTTCAAATTCCACCAATTTTGAAGGAAATTGGTTTACTTATATTCAGTTTCATAAAATTATATTCGTAGAATTGAAATGAATGTTTTATCACATACCTAACGTTAAAAACTGGTATTTCAACTGAATTCTGTAAAATTTTGTATTTTCGTTTATGCCAACCAGGAGCTAAAAAATCCCTGAGCATCAGAGCCAAGGTTCCTATTAGCATTAGACCAGAGGTTGAATTACATTACACAATCCAAATGAGTATATTAATTGCTAGAATCTTATTAAATGACAAACTGATTCACAAAGCATCACAAGTACTATAATTTATAGACTGTAAACTGTAAACTGCTCATAAAACTTTAAAACACTGGAGTTCTAGAACCAGTATTAATCCTTTATGGCTGAGAATTGCAACTCCCATGGAGAACTAGAGGGTTAGGATTTTTATTAAACCAATAAAAACTCAAAATAACATCGAAGACTCAAAAATAAACCCTAAATACAGCTAGCAATTCTGCAAATTGCAAAAATGCCCCTGAACTTTGAAGTTTCAAATTCTGGACTTGCAGCTAATTTATTTGAATAGACATGAATAAGATTCCAAAAAGAATAGAAAGTACTCTATAATATCCCATAGACAAAAACTACATTAGATCTTAGACCATATTCTAAATTATTGAATTTAAAATTTTCTGGAACTTCTTGTTGTCTACCATGCAAATCTTTTTCTAATATGATAAGCAAGTTTGCATAATAATGTCATCTAGTAAGAGGCAATGCATGAGAAAATTGCACTGAAATTTAGCCCATTAGCATACGGTACTTATCTAAAAAATGCTGAACTTAGTGGAGGTACATCAAGGATCAAAAAGATAAAACAAATCATCATTCGTTAAAGGTACATTCACTGCACAAACACATACCTGCCTCAAAACTACAAGGAAATAGACCAGAGCGTCCATGTTCTCTGAAGTCTGAACCTTTAACTGAGCCTTATACTGCCATTTTCATTTCAATTTTCTGATGAGGATCATAACCTATAAGTTTGAAATCAGCTGCTACAAAAGAATCTATGTTCTTCTTCTCTGGATTAATTTTCAAAATCTGCATGAAAACACTAGTAAGAGAACACAATACAACAATCCAAAGAATATAGGAAAATGTTAAGAACAATGCAATATTACTTCCAAAAAATGATAGCAATTGTGTTTTCATCAACTTAAATTGCTGCAAATTTACTCACTGGAAAAGGTTTTGGAAGTTTCTGAAGCTGCTCCTGGAGAGGCCTAATATGAGTGCAATAAACATGAGCATCCCCAAACACATGAACAAAATCACCAGGAACAAGATCTGTTCAAAATAAAAGATGATTGAATACAGATGTGTAATTAGTATTAAAGTGATATCGGACATTTCAGACCACTATAATAACCATCTTTCAATCAGTTCACCTAGAGCCCATCCTCACTGTTGTAAAACTCTAGTTCCTGACCACTATTTTTGGTGATGTCCCTTGTACCAACATTAGGGCCCTCCGCTGGAACAATTCATTAGTAAACCAAATATGCTGGGTCCACAAAAATGGTGTGGCCATGTGCACCACTAGTTAAACATAATTTACCACCAGATTCAACATCACAGTACTCTCCACTAATTTGTCAATTCACTGGACTTGGCTATCAAATATTAATCAACCTAGGAATCAAAGAACAAGGAAATCATAACTGAATTCTAAGGCCTTTAGTAAAGGAAAATAGTTTATTTTCTAGTTTTCGTTTTCATTTCCAATTATACATATTTCCATTGTCCAAATAAAAAATTAGAAAATAAGAAAATACGTTAAAATTCCTTTCCATTTAAATTTTTCTCTACTCCTCCATTTTCATTTTTATTTCTAAGTTTCTTTTTTTTTATTAAATATACAACTATTATTTTCCATAACTATTTATTTTAAAGAAAAGTGAGAAAAAAAATCATAAAGTAATTTTCCATAATATAGTGTAATTTTAGAAAACTTGGAAAATTGTTTTCAAATTCTCCATTTAGAATATTTTGATAACTAAACACCAAATTCCAGTTTTCTATTTTCTTAGAATAATTTTCTGGAAAACAAGTTTTATTTTCCACAATTAAACAAGGCCCGAGTAATTCTGACAACTTTGCAAGGAACCAGTACTTTGATTTGACAAACTTGCCGTGACTAGCAAGTCACCACCACATATGAGACCAAAATATTCTTGTGAGCCATTGACTATCATATCAAATGCCTAAACATTCCCATCTAAACAGTAATAGCTCTATCAAACTCAACAAGTAACCAATTAATCAATGGCTTTCAAAGAGAATCCATACCGCAAACATGAGCAATAATGCATGTCAAGAGCGTATAAGATGCAATGTTGAATGGCACACCCAGGCCCATGTCAGCAGATCGCTGATACATTTGACAAGACAACTCCCCATTGGCTACATAGAACTGCAAAATAAAATCGGGCAAATTACTATTTAGTCTCTAGAATTTAGTATAATTAACACTTTCGTCCTTTTATTTTGAGAAACTAATTAGTTAATCCCTAATATTTAGTTCCGTCATTAACATTAGTCTTTCCATCATTTCTACTATTAAATATGTATTGATTAACCTAAATACCCTTTATTTTCCCTTAAATTTTCCCCTTATACCACTCCTTTTTTATTCAACCATTTTCTCCTTATACTTGCTCTATTTCCATTAACAAATCACTCTTTGATAATTTCAACAAAGAAAGAAATACAACAACATAGAAAGGAATCAAGAAATTATAAAGAAATTGCCAACAAAAATGCCCAAAACAACTCCAACCCATTTGAGCCTATTCTTAACCAGACTCCCATCACTGAAGCTCACAGCTCTTCTTAGCTACTGTGTATCGCGAGCTCCAACGTCTTGCGACCAAAATCTAAGTTCTTCAGTCTGAACTTTGTTATTCTCCAAAGATTTGAAACATTCAACCAAATAAAAAAAAAAATAGAGCACATGAAAACTCAATGTAAAACAGAGCACATCCCACCTTTTTCAAGCTAACAAAACTATTTCCACACACACTTCCAGTCCAATATAAATACAAAATTATAAAAGTGATGATAAATTAATCAAAGAAATTAACGCAAATGAAGAAGTTTCGGTAACGCATCACCAAATCAAATTAATTAACTCAAATGAATAAGCTCCGGATATTCTTTTTAGCTTGTTTTCACTCTTCTAGTCATCCGTAATTGTCTCAAGTTTGGTCCTAGTAAGATCAGATATAGGAAAAGTGTTTCTTCTTGTGTGGTGATCATAGTTTTTCTTTTGTTAAGAGTATGAGTTTGTTTTTACTATAAAATCATATGCTAAATGGAAGAAAATATGTACCGTTTTTCCGCAGACCATTGTTGTTGTAGCTGTTGTTCCATATAGAGTTGTACAGCTTGGGTCTTTGAATAAAGTAAGACAATTTAACTAAGTTTTTGATGCACTATCAAATTTATTCATGGTTATTGACCTTTGAACTCAAATATAATGTTTGGATTCTTCTCTATGGTATTCATTCAGAATGCATATCTTGCATTGTTTGCTATTCCTCTTGTCAATAAAATTATTTAGTAGTATGGAATGTTTTCTTAAAGTAATCAGGCTGCAAACTCAAAGGGTAGGGGAGAAGGGTAGTTTAGGTATTGCATATTATTATAATATAATAAAAATATTTTCTTTTTATTTTTAATTATTTTTTATTTTTTTTAACAAAAAGGTTGACAGAATGACTAATTATAGTAACGGAATCAAACATTAGGAACTAACTAACTAGTTTATCAAAATATAATGACAAAAGTGTTAATTATACTAAACTCTAGGGATTAAATTGTACTTTGCCCAATAAAATATTCAGATTAAGCAACAGCAATGGAAATTATTATATGAACAACGGCTTACTACTAACTTGAGCAAACATGTGGCAAGGAGGAAGTGCCATCAATTTGAGATCGGAAGGATTCCAAGCTGAAAGTATAATTCGACGATCATCTGGATTATTCTTAATCTTGTCGATAACATCTAACAACTGATCAAATCCTTGGCCACTGTAGTCAGCATGCATGTCAATGTACCTGGAAAGAGCAAGTCATGTAAGAAAAATAAATCACTCTAAAACTCAGTCATTGCTATATCCACCAATTAAACTAAGATAAAGAAAGGACTCATGAACCTAGCACCAAAGTGTCTCCACTGGAATCCATAAACAGGTCCCAAGTCACCCTCCTCCCTGTCCTTCATCCCAATACTGAAATTGCAAATACAAATATCATTAAAGAAGTGCATGATGAACACCACTTAATTCTATGAAGAAATAGATATCAATTAATGAATAATTACCTATCAAGGTAATTTCTGGATGCATTGCCATCCCATATATGAATGCCCTTTTCCTGAAGGACCTGTGTCATTTAAAATTGCAGGTTATATTTTTATACTCTTGTATCTACACCAAACAAAAATCTCTATGGTCATCAAAGACACCACATGCAAAAGAGATAATTCATCTGGCAGACCCAAGAACTTGATTGCACAAACTTTAGATGGACCCTTTTGCAGAAAAGAAAAAATTCAAGCATAACAAATATTATAAAGGTCACAATCTCACAATTCTTCAATTCCTATATGCACTAATCTAAACCTGATATTCTAAAGTAATATGGGAAGAATTGAGACTCTCATTGATATAGAAAGACTTAAATGCATCTCATACAAAACCTATAAATTATGCAGCACTACACATCTCATATAATGAAAAATAAAATCAATTAGTGAACAATAAATAGTTTTATGGTTACTAGACAAATCTCAAATTTACTAAAATAAGAGGCACTTCCATACAAGAACACAATCAAGAACTAAATTTATGGGAGATACTATGTCGTTTACAAATATGAAACAAGTAAATTAGGCTTAATGCTTGAAGTGAATTTGAAAGAGAGGGAGGAAAAAAAAGATAAATAATACAATAGATGCTTAATGTGAATTTTTTTTTCTAAACGAACATGGGACCAACCAAACTCCACCTAAGTATGAATTTTTCGTATTTAGGTGGTCTCAAACCCAGATAAACTAGGAGGATTGCATTAGGTGATAGTCAACATAAAATTTCATCACATCTCATGATCATGGATTTAATTAATATAAACATCAGGGCTTTTCTACTTACAACGCACTGCATTGAAACCTGAGTGTAGTTAGAAATAAGTAAGGGTATATGGCATTCTCCGAAAGCGACGTTTCATGTTGGCGTCTAGATGTGATACTAAATGAGCAAAGGTTCCCACATCATGAACGGGTGTGGGTTAAGAAGTTACTCCAAATATCAATTTATAGACATACTTATAGGAAAGAAAACGGGAATAAATAGGTTGAGAAAAAAATCCGAGCTGAGACTTAGAATATTAAGTTTCTTATAAATAAGTTGATGAAACTTGTCGACATCATGAAGAGAAGAAAAGTTAAGTGGTTTGCATCCAAAAAACCAAACAAGTAGGAAAAAAAGTAAAGTGGGTAATACAGACTACAAATTGTGGTATACAGGGAATGAGAGGAACAACATTAGAGTGAGTATCATTCTAGATAAGATACTAAAAGATGCAGTGGTAACAGTGAAAAGAGTATATGATAGGATAAGATTATCTTTATTAAGCTAGTTGTTGAAAGAGAAGTAATAAATGTAATTATTGTTTATACTCCACAAATTGGATTAAATGGTGAGAGCAAACAAAAATTTTGGAAGGATGTGGATGACCTTATGCAAAATATTCCAAGTGAAGATAATATTTTCATCGATAAAGATCTAAATGGACATTTAGGAAGTAATTGGCAAGGTTATAAGAAAGTACATGGAGGTTTTGACTACAGTATGAGAAATGAGAAGGGACAAGCATCTTTGATTTGTTGTAACTTATGACCTAATCCTAGTAACCACTTTATGAAAAAGGAATATCATCTAGTGACTTAAAAATAGACAAAATAGAACCAATTGACTTTCTCCTCACAAGAAAGACAAATCGAGTCCTATGCAAGAATTGCAAAATGATTTTGGAAAAAGATTTAAAAAGTCAATATAGGTTGATAATACTAGACATAAAAAATAAGGAGAATAACAAGGAAGTGTAGAAGAAATATGATATATAAAATAAAGTGGTAGAAATTAAAAGTCGCGAAACAAGTGAAGATAATATTTTCATCGGTGAAGATCTAAATGGACATGTAGAAAGTAATTGGCAGCGTTATGAGTAGAGCTGCAAATGAGTTGAGCCGTTCCTGAGCAGCTCAGTGTTCGGCTCGATAAAAATTTGTTCATGTTCAGCTTGTTTTATAAACGAGCCAAGTTTGAGCCAAGTTTTAGGGCTCGAATAATAAACGAGATGAACTTGAGCAAAGCTAAACTTGGCTCGATTAGGCTCGTGAACAGCTCGATTATAAGCTCATAAACAAGCTAGCAATAAACTCGATTGATATGCTCGATGACAACTCGATTATTACTATTAGTCTAATAAGTTTGGCACTTCAAAAAATATATTTTGAAATTTTCAATTTTTTTTAATTTAATTTAATTAAAATACATTCCATATAACTCTTAAATGAATACTATATAATTATAATTATATTTTTATAATACTAATAGAGTTTTATATTAAGATTTTGTTAGTATTAATATAATCTATTATTCTAATCTTTAAAAATATATATTTTTTATTAATTAATATCTTTAAGATATATGTAATGCTCATTTAAATGATTGAATTTTTTTATTAATTGGATGTTTTTATTTTTACGTTAATTTTAAGTATTTTTTGTTATAGTTACTTTATTAGAAATGAATATTTAGTAATAAACAAGTTTCAAAATGAATTGCGCTTCAGCTCAAGACCAACTTAATTATAATTTATAAACGAGTTTTTGATGAGCCAGCTCGAACTCGTAGTGAGCTGAGCTTGAATATGATTTTTTGTTCAATATGAAACTTGAGCTCATAAAAAAAATAACGAGCCGAGCCTGAACGAGTTAAGGCTCGGCTCGATTGCAGCCCTAGTTATGAGAAGGTACATGGAGGATTTGGCTACAGTATGAGAAATGAGAAGGGATAAGCATCCTTGATTTGTTGTATCTTATGACCTAATCCTAATACCCACTTTATAAAAAGGGAATATCATCTAGTGACTTTTAAAAATAGGCAAAATAGAACCAAATTGACTTTTCTCACAAGGAAGACAAATCGAGTCATATGCAAGGATTGCAAAGTGATTTTGGAAAAGGATTTAACAAGTCAACATATGTTGGTAATACTGGACGTCAAAAATCAAGAGAAGAACAAGGAAGTGTAGAAGAAATACTATAACTAAAATAAAGTTGTGAAAATTAGAAGTCGTGAAACAAGTGATATTTAAGAATGAACTCCTAAAGTCGAAAGCATGGAAGTCGGACATGAAGGTCAATGCCATGTGGATAGACTTGGCTTCAAGGAATAGTGAAATGGCTAGAAAAGTTTTGGGAGTCTAAAGGACATGGCCCACCCTCAAAAGAGAGATGGTAGTAAAGTGAGGAAATACAAAAGACAGCAAAGAGTAAAAGGGAAGGTACAAAAGAATACCAAAATGTGATAATGGGGAGGCTTATGAGCAATATAAGAAAGAGAAAAATATACATAAAAGGAAGTAAGTCAAACAAGAGCATGGGGCGTTTAAATATGTACAAGAAACTTAGGTTAGTAAGGACGAGAGAAAGGAACTGTTGAGATCTCAGTCAAGTAAAGCATATCAATGATGAAGAAAGAAAGGTTTTAGTATAAGATGAAAATATTAAAAAAAATGGAGTTACTTTCATGAACTTCTCACTGATGACCAATGTGGTAATATGGTTAACATAGACCAATGACTATAGAGAAAAATGTAATATTCACTAGAAGGATTAGATTTTCGGAGATTAAGGAGGTCTGAAGAGGATAAAAGTTGGAAAATCCTGTAGTCCCAATGGAATACCAATTGAAGTATGTAAGTGTCTGGATGATGTAGAAGTAGTTTGATTAACCAAATTGTTTAACACAATCCTAACTTCAAAAAAAATGACAGATGAATGGAAGAAGTGTATTTTAGTACCTTTTTTAAAAATAAGGGAGATATTCATAGTTGCTCAAACTACAATGTAATTAAGCTCATGAGTCATACTTTGAAATTATGAGAAAGATTTATAGAACATAAGTTACGTGGTGTTACATCTATTTCCGTAGTGGCTCCACCACAGCTAGCTTAAGGTGTGCACAGGCACACCATGAAAAAAAATTATGTATATATTTGTATTATATTAATTTGTGATCCTCCTAAATTTATTTAAGTGCTTCCCCTAAACCCCATAAAAATTGATGTTATAACACCTATCAATTAAATCTTTCAACAAATATAAATTGATAATAGGTGAGTAATGGTTTTATAAATTGTTTAGATTTTCATTATTAAAAGTAAATTTCATTCACATTTTTTCCTATATAGTCCATCAATTTTTTGATATTACTATTTTGATAATGATTTTTTCTTAAATATTCAATATGAAAAAACCTAAGGTTTGATCAAAAATTAAATTGTTTGTTTACTATCAATTAATTTTTTGAAATTCATGTACTTATACTAAAATTAAATCAAGAATTAGATTTATCAATTTAATTTTTTTAATATATTTTATTTTTTTAATATACTTTAATTTTTTTTAATTTTTATATTAAAATATATAATGTAAATGGATACCTCCTGACTCTGCCACTGTATCTCTGTCAACCATTTTGAGTTCAGGCCAAATTGATCAACCATTGAAACAATCTTTCTCATTAGAAACTTAATGGAAAAATACAAAGATACAAGAAAAGACTAACATATGATTTTCATTTGTTTGGAAAAGGCCCATGAAAAAATCCCAAAAGAAATTTTATGGTAGGGGTTAGAATGTAAAGAAATATCGATTAGGTACATACAATTATTGAAGGACATGTATGAAGGAACGACTATTAGCATGCGTACAGTTGGAGGAGACTCAGGAGATTATCCTATCTTGGGTTACATCAAGGGTTGCAATGAGCCATTACCTCTTTACTTTAGTTATGAATGAATTAACAAAGTATATACAAAAGGAAACCCCTTGATGCATGATATTTGCAGACGATATTGAACTGGTAAATGAGACACAGGAAGAAATTAATAGAAAGTGAAGAGTTTTAGAGGAGCACTTTGGAGTCCAAAAGTTTCAGCTTAAGTAGAACCAAGACGGGATATATGTCTTGCAAGTATAATAAAGGCCGAAGTAGGGATAATGAGGAAGTTAGCTTCGATAGAGTGGCATTCTCCCAAAACACCCATTTTAAATATCTAGACTCAATCTTTCAAGGAGATGGATGCTGTGAGGAGAATATTAGTCATGGGATAAAAATTGAATGATTGAAATGGAGACTTTCCACAAGAGCCCTATATGACTGCAAAATTCCCAATAAATTGAAATAAAAATTCTACTATACAGCTAATCGACCGACTATGCTATATGATAGTGCCTGTTGGATAATAAAGGAATAACATATATCGAAGATGAGTATTGTTGAGATGAAGATGCTAAGATGCATGTGTGGTCATACTATAACGGTTAAAATACGTAATCAAAACATTAAAGGTAAAGTGAAAGTCGTATCGATTGAGGACAAGATGAAAAAATGGATATTAAGATAATTTAGACACGTGAAGCGGAGACCTAAAAGACTGGCTAGGAATCTGAGCACATCATGATAAAGAATAAGAAGAAAGGAAGGAGTAGACCTAAATTAATTTAGAAGAGAGGAATACAATATGATTTAGAGACATTACAATTATCAGAATATATAGTCCAAAATCGTTTAGAGTGAAAACAAAAAAGCCATATAGCCGACCCCAATTAACTTTAGGATTAATGTTAGATTGAGTTGAGTTGAACATGAGACAAACCAAAACCGATACCCTATACACAATACCATCATATAATACACACATAAGATGATTATATGTATAACATGTTCAATTAAAATATCATTACCTTGGCACTGGTGGAACCGCTAATGAACCATAGAAGTTCTTCAACAACACCTCGCCAGAATACTTTCTACAAGCCAATGATAACAACATGAGACAAATGAAGGGGATTTGTTGCCTTACAAAATTAATCATGAGCCAATCTAAGTTATAAAAGAGAAAAGGGCACATATACAGAAGACATAATTTAGTTGCAGCAACAATAGCAAACAATAAAATAAAACTGCACCACATGAAAAAGAAATGTCTCTACACACGTGCCTTTGTTGTGAGAAGTGGAAAAGTTCTGCGCAGATTGAATCGCATCTGTAGATTAAATGGGAGGGAAAAAAAAGCTATCGAGTCATACCCATCAATAAATTAAAAGCATAAAACATCATTTTAGAAGCAAAGGTAGATAGAACAATAAATAATTAGTGGTTCACATTACCTGGCATCCAAACTTTGATAAAGTACCAGTTCCTGTTCTATCATCCTTCAAAATGCCATCTGAGATGATGTCTTGGACAAGCCTCAGGTACAAGAACTCCTCATGTCTTTTAAAAACCATCTTGGGAAGGAATGAGAACTTCTTTACCTCAAACTTGCTGTTTTCTGAAGTATCATCAGTGGTCAGACCACTACTTTGACCATTGGATTCAACTGCAGAACTCCTCACTCGAACATAAGTTGCAAAGCAATGTCGTATGTTGTTTTCTACCATGGGAAAGGATGAGTACCAAGGTTGAAAGACAGAGGAATCAATTTTAGGGATAAAAGTATCACAATCAATGCTTGTCTCAATTTCTGTAATGTGGATAGCATCACACCCAGGTGCATTGAGAGATTCCCTGTATTACAAGATGATCAAATCAAAGAAAGTAGAGACAAGGGAAAGTTAACGCATAAGTAGCAGAACACAAAGTGCAAACCTCAATATTTGGCCACCTCCGATAACAAATACTTTCTCAATTGACAGACAGTAAGGAGATGCAGCCAGTAATTCCAAAGCAGAAGGAAAGCTACCACATATCACCACATTCTCAGCAGTAGCAATATTGAAACTCCCAGAACGAGTCAATACAACATTAAGCCGACCAGGAAGAGGTCGATGCTCAAGTGGAATACTTTCCCATGTCTTTCTACCCATTATTACTGCATTCTTTTTCCCATTATCAGAAGTAGTCAGAGTAACATCCTTGAAGAATTTGAGATCAGAAGGCAATCTCCATGGTAGCTTCCCATCCTTTCCAATACCCATATCCCTAGTTGCAGCCACAACAACTTGGTAAGTTCTTCGTGGATCTGGTTTTAAATTTGCAGTGCCATTTGAAAGGTTTGACTTGGAGTCACCAGCCATAGTTGAAAAGAAAGCCAAAGAGAGATTAAATGATGGCGCCTCAGAACTAACACCACACATCCAACTTTTGTGGAAGTGCAGTAGAACCTGAAATGGTACAAGAATAAGAACAATTTCTGAACATATACGCAAAAGATAATACACACGCAAGACGGCCACCTACATAAATAAATTAGGGAAATCACTCTTGTAAGTAAAATAAAGAAGAATTGAGAAACCATTGAACTGATAAACTTCACAAGCTACACCACCACAATTCCTAATCCTTAAATTATATGAACAAAATAGCCCAAACCCATTAATTTTCCGCCAAGATTTAAAACCCAACTTATCAACTGAACCCACTAAAACAAAAACCAAGATGCTAGCCTATGATGAAAAATGCAAATGTACCCAACAAGCAAATTTGACAAAATTAAAGATTTTCCATTTCCTTCCATTTCAGTAAATTTTCTTTCATGGCATTTCATTAAATCAAACAATTCCTAAAAATCAAACAAAATTCAAGCAGTTTTATCATTTTACACAAAAAATAAAATAAAATTAAAATTAAAAAGTCAAGTCAGTTAAATAACAAATATTTAAGAAAATGCAGTACAGAAACTTACCAATCTGAGACTAAATCGAGCAATCTTGTGATACAAAGCCTCAAACTTCAATTCAAAATGGAAAATCAAAACGATCTTTAAAAAAGAAAATTAGGGTTTTGGTAACGAAAAGGAAAGTAGATTGTTGGTAGCAGTGAGTACTGAGCAGATTAGAGTATAAGTGTAAAGGAGAAATGCGAAAAATCAAAGACTGCTTTTTCTTTGAAACAGAGCAAACAAAGCTCAAAGGACTGGAAGAAACAAAATCCAAAAAGCACTATTTACGCGGAGTGCCGCCAAAGGCTTCAGTTTTTTTTTTTTTTTTTTAATATTTTGCGTTTTAGAATGTCCTTGTTTTTTCTTTTGGATAAATTTTTGTTATAAGACAGCCTCGATTTTTAATATTTTTCCGCATATAATTTTAATTATAATATTATTAAAATTTATAATTTTAATTCTTTTTTCTATTAATTTTTGTTTTTTTATCCCACAGATTAAAAAATAATTGATAAATTATAATTTAATTCTTAAAATTTTATTTATTTATAATAAAATATTTTTTAAAAATTAAATATATAAAAAATAAAATAAATTAATAACTAAATAAAAATTAATTATTTTATTTAATTAAAATATTATTTTTTAATTTAAAATTACTTTTTATTAAATTAAAATAATTCATTTTTATTTAACTATTTACTTTTCTAAAATTAAAATAAATAAAATTATTTTTTTAATTATTAAATTTATTTTATTTTTTTATAAAATTTGAAATTATTTTTATATATTTAATCATAAAATTATTTTTTTATTTCATTAAAATTAAAATAATTAAAAATAAATTATTTTTCTCTTATTTTATATATATTTGAGGTATTTTTAGTTATTTTATTAAAATTTAATAAAAAAATATACAAAATGATCAAATTTATTAGCAGAATCAAAATACAATAACTAATTGTACTTCTTTTTAAAATATTATCATCCCTAAAATATCGTCAATTTCTCTTTTTTTTATTTTCTTGCTTTTTCATTTCATAATTAAAATTATAATATTTAAAAATATATATGAATAATTTTATGTATAAAATATTCATACACAATTTTATTTATTTATTTTTTATATATTTTAATTTAAAATTAATATAAATTACTTTTTATTTAATTAAATAATTAATTGTTAAAAGTAATTTATTTTCTTATTTTTTGTATATTTGATTAAATAAAATTATTTTTTGCATATTTAACAAAATAAAATTATTTTATTTTAATAAACAAAAATATTTTTTAATCAAATATATAAAAAATAAGAAAATAAATTAAATAATTAAATAAAAAGTACTTATTTTAAATAAATACAAGTAATATTATTTATTTTGACTTTAAATTAAAATATATATATATAATAAATAAAAAAATATAATGTATGAATATTATACATTAAAATTATTTATATAAATTGTTCAATATTTTAATTTTAATTAAATAAAAAGTAAGAATATATATATATATATATATATATATATATATATATATATATAAAAAATATACTATATATAGTGATGAAAGTATTTAAAAAAAAAAAGCGCAATTAATTTTTATATTTTAATTTCATCAATAAACTTGGTAATTTATTTATTTATTTTATTTTTATATTAAATTTTAATAAAATGACTAAAAGTGTTTCGTGTTTATATGTCACGTTCCAAAAATGAAACATGACGATCATAGAATATAGAATTCGCCTGCACTACCAATACTCGTAAAACATTTACTATGAACTCATCAACCACAAATTCTTATAAATCAATCTTACATCAAATTCAATACAAGTTTCTCATATCACAATTCAACATCAAACAATTAGTTATCAAGTCCATAACTTATTAATTAATTAATTTACTTTATTTAACTATTTAATATATATATAAACTACTAATTAATCTACTTTAACCATGGAGCTACTAAGAATTACAAAAGTAATGAGGTATAAATTATTTACATGACAAAAGAAACAAGGTTCCTCTGTAGAAGAAGAAAGTCTCTGAAACCACTATTGACTATTCATGACCTTAAAATATTAAACCACTAAAAGTATAAGTTTTACAACTCAGTGATCTATAAATATACCATTATGCATTAAGGTTAGGTAGGGATAAAATAATCTACCAATGCTCACACACAAGGTAATTGGTAATAAAAAATCAATTAAGGAAAATAAAGTCACATGGATCAAAGAATAAGCTTACTGAATAGGAAATAAAACATAATAAATATAGAGTCTCGTATTCTTATATCTTATTAGCTACATTTTAAATAGTTTAAACTCGTGTAATGACATAAGACTAATCAAATCTTATGGTTAGGATTTAACCCTTCCTAGCTATGGTTAAAAATTTATTCAATATGCACATTACCAATGGTTCTCACTAACTATCACATTTATATTATCAAGTATAATGTATAATGAGGGTCAAATATTATTAGGCTCATATAAGGTGACAATAACATATGAAAAATTATAACGAATCAATCAACATTTCAATGGACAATTTAAATCACATTAAAAGTGAATAATATCAAATAAATATATTACCAAATATGAATTTTCATATGAAACAAAATCAAAGGTCATGGATCAAATTAGGTTTAGGTTTCTTTGGGATTATAATTTTCTATACAATTATAAATCAAACACTTGGTGGATTACAATTTGGTTTCTTTAAGACATTTTAACAAATACTTTGTAGGCATGAATTTTCAAGCAAATTAATAAAAATTTAGGTTAATTTTTATGAAACAATTTGATCAATCAACAACAATTCAATACAAATAGGATTTTCAAGTATCAAAATTATGCAAATAATATATGAAAAAAGGTAAAATTAAGCAAGAATTTGATAAAATTTCAAAGGGAAATCAATAAGGGTCATTCAGCCATAACTTAGAAAATTGGGGGAAGGATTTTTTGTTCCAACCAAGGATTCAAACGGGCAAAATATTGTATTTATAACTCACCTCCATGTTTATTTGGAGCAAAATCACCTTAAAACATCAAAATTTCACTTTAAGATAAAATTGTTCTTCATCATCACTTCCACCATCTTTTCTTAGCTTTTTTGCTTCTACAATGAAAATTTCACATGTTTTAAATTTAGAGTATCACAAATAATTCAATTCTAAACTCAATTTGAATTAAACTTTACTTATATGAAAATTTTATTTTTCACATAATCCTATTTCAAACCTAATTCAATCTATAATTTAATATATGTTTCTATTTCTACAATTAATCATATATATTAATGATACTAATCATATTTGGTGAATAAAAATAATAAATAAATCATTTATCTCAATATCTTCAAATTTTCAATTTAGCTCTTCTTTGAAAATTATAGTTTTTCCTTAGATTTTTGGTGATAATTCTTAGTGTTTGTAGGTATTTAGGTTTAATTTAAAGGGTAAAATTAATTAGGTTTAAGTTGGATGAGATTTGGATAGAAGAATTTTGGAGGAAGAAGAAGAAAAATGGAGGTGGAAGAAGCTAAAGGGTGGTTCGGCCACAAGAAGTAGAAGAGGAAAATTGGTCGAATATAGAATTCTCTATAAAATTTAAGATATTTTTAAAATTTTCATATTTATTATTTATCCCATCAACTTTTCTTATTTATAAATTTATCCTTAAAGTTTTAATATTTACACTTTGGCCTCAAAATTCATTTTAAATACTACTAATTTTCATAATTTATTTGTCATGTAAATTTTAAGTCTCATAATTAATTTGGTGAAATTCTATATTAAATTAAGTATTTTAGGTATAAAATTTAAAATTCAGGTACTAAACTATTATTTTATCTCTAACTGTTTACTTTGGATACTAGATTGTTATTTTACGTCGAATTGTCTAATTAAGAACTATAAAGTCAACTATATTAATTATAAAGTCTCATTTATAAATACTGAAAAATTCGAGATGTTACACGATTAACAATTATCGATTTGAAATAAAAATATTATTTTCAATTGACAATTGCAGTTCTTACCTACAACCAAATTTTGTTTATTTGAAAAAAATAAATCAGACAATTAATTTTTAATAATTAAATACTCAAACACTCAATAATTTCTCAATTATCAACTCATGTATTTTTAAACAGCAATTAAATTTTATTGTTGGATATCTAAACACCCTCCTATCAACTCGAAATCCTTTAAAAAAAGAAATCACATTCATTTCGCATCAATCAAAATAGTCTTTCCCCACTACGAAGACTTTTCCCATCTTTTGAATAATAATATACCATCTAATCACTTACAAATAAGATATTTAAGAACTAATTTGATATTTTAACTTAATTAATAATAAAATAATGCTATTTTTCTTCCAATTTTCCCTCAAAAATTACCAATAAATTGCAACTAACCTTTCAAATTACGATAAAATTGATAGATTTAAAAGGTTAGAATAAGTCTATAGGCTATTAACCCAATGATCGAGCGCATATATACACGAGAAATGTAGCAATGTATATTTGTTTTAACCATCGGGCCAATGAACAAATATAAACTTCACTTCAAGGCTAAAGATCCCCAAAACAAAAGGGCCTAAGTTTCAGAACAGAAGTCAAGCTTCCACTTGCTACTTTAAATTAGGACTAGAGATAAAAGATGCTGACCATAGCAATTCTACTGGCGCCAGTCAATTATAAATTTATGACTATGCATATGAGTCTTTTAGGAGGAATTGCAGAATAATTCTGGCCCGACATTTTTGGATTTGCCGAAGAATCCATTACCCATAAACCTTATTCAAAACACATCATCAAGCACAAAAAATTATCCTGGCAACTTCAGCATTCTAAAATTTCTGATAATAGAATTGAGATACAATAGGATAATCAGGCAAGTCCAACTCAATGCTAATTTTTCCTTCAATTTCATTTCTTCTTTCAATGACCTATCTCTGATTAGTATGCAAGTCCTCAAAGTGTCTAGCAAACGATGCAAAAATATAAAATTCAACTATTAAAAGATAATATCTCAATAGAACACATAGTGGCAAATATGAACGACAAATGACAACAAATTTCAAGCCTGTTGCTCTGGCAGAAATGGTTAAGAGTCTGCAGTCAAAGACCCTCGAAGAACCGCATATGGTCTTCAAATGACTCCCCATGCCGTATTTTGGTCACTGATCCATCTTCTTCAACCTAAAAAAAGGAAATAAATTCAGATTCCAACAACCAGTTACCTTGGCAAAAACTAGTCCAAAAGAAAAACCATGACTTTTACCCAGTTCACTAGGTATTAGAAACATAAGATGATTTTTATACAAGAGAGACAATTTAACATTGTCAAGCTGCAGCATGTAAGCAGAGTGGAAAAGAACGTTCAATATGATCTGTACGGACTAGAGGTACTTCAAGAAATCTATACCCAGTATTCAGGAGGGCGCATCTTCAGATTGTATGTTGATGCCATGCTCATGCAATAAGCGCCAGCATCATGAACAATCAAACCAGCTCCCTGCAAAGCACAACTCTTGTTCAGGAAAAAAAAAAAGAAAAAAAAAAAAAAAGGAAAAGGGATCATTGCTGCAACTGCACTGTAAAGAAGCAGAAAATGCACCTTAGCAGGGGTTGGAAGTTCTCTGTCCTTTCCTAAGAAATCAGCAGATTCACATACAGGACCCACCACATCAAAAGTTGAAACCTCAGCATTTGGCGGTGCAGGAGAAACAAGTTCTATGTGCTGCAATCAAACATTGAAAAGCCAATATTGACAAGATAACAACAAAGAAGGAAAAACTTAATATTCAAGAGCAAGAAGAGAGGAGAGAGGAGGTGGGTTGGGTGCGGGGAATTGGAAGTATTAAAGAGAGATGAATACAAAATTCAGAGGAATGCCAATCACCCAGATTGCTTCTCTTTAAAAATAGGAATGTAGGATCGATTCATTTCCCCATAAGTCTGACAAGTAGGAAAAGACAGTACTACAATTTCTCACATATGCTAAGGCTGCAATAGCAACCAAATAGTTCAGATACCCAAATTACCTTGGAGGCATTGTCAATGCTCCATGAAAATTCAACAAACAAATGCAGGCCATAGTGGGGTTAGCAAATAGGAAGCATGCCTATAACTATGTCCAAGATGAAAGAAAATGGTAAAACGGTAGTGACAGCACAGTCTTCTATAACAAATAAAAATGGTCATAATATCCTTAACTGATAAAAGTAGTTCTGAGTTATGCTCCTATAGATATTATTTAGAAGATATGGGGTATGGGCAGTGATAAATAAAATGTGATTAATGTGCAAAAATTTATTTTTCAGCTGATGAGCTACACACATCTCAAGTACTTGATAAGAAGCCTAAAGCAATACAAATGAGATTTTGCCTTTGAATAAGGGAAAATAAATAAGCAGATAAAAAAAATTAACTAAAAGAATGAAAATGAGATACCCAAGAAAAAATATATATATATTTATTCTGCTGCCAAACAAGACAATATCAATATCAAAAGCAGTTCACCATTCTCTGATACTTACTTGATATGCATCATAAAGACTAGGACGAATAAGTTCAGCCATGCTACCATCAATCACAACAAAATTTTTAGTTCCATTGGTTTTTACACCCGTGACCCTGTTGACCAGGCAGCAGGTATTTGCAATCAGTGATCTCCCTGGTTCAATGATGAGATTCAGATCCCGTGAGAGCACCAATTCTCGAACCTAAATTGAAAACCAACAATGTAAATGTCAAGTGAATTTTAATTACAAAGGTATAGCACTGCTCAGAAGGTGATGCTGATCAAGATAAAAAAATAAGAATCCTGGTCCTTTCAGACACCAACAGCGTTCTACATTCTGCAAATCATAAAGACATGGGAAATAAATGGACTTTGCACTTAAAATCTCAATTATATATCCCTATGAGTAAGGCCATAAAGGATTTGCAGTCGAACAAGGGTGAACTGGAGAACAGATGTAATATGTTTATCAATGATTAACTATTTTGAAAAAGATTACATGAATAATAATACATGCGTGCATGCAGAAGCTATACGCATGATAAGAGGCATGAGACAAGATTAAGAAGGATCCTCACAGTGTCAATGAGATCTCTCGGTGTAGGAAGGACAGCACCAGTATGATAATAATCTATACCCAAACCACCTCCAATATTTAGGTAATTAACTTCAAAGCCTTGAGCTCGAATTTCATCAATGTAGTTGACCATAAGAACTGCAGCATCCCTGAATATGTCCACCTAAAACACACCACAAAGAGAGTTTTGATTTTAATAAAAAGTTTCAAAAACTGAAGCAGCATGCCATTTGTAGATAAAATCAAAATAAATGTGCATATATATACATCACCAAAAAAAATATTTTTGAGGAAGTGTAAAGTTAACAAAAGTAAATCAAATGAAAAAAGATCATAAAATAACAATATATAATGACAAATCACAGAAAAGGATAGTAGAAACAGAAATAAAAGTAGTTCCCGTTATCACGGTCTTTGCTAAGCAAAACAAGCAAATATACCCTTTCTAATGCTCACATGCAATAATTACCATTACAACTGTTTAAAGGGATAATAAATGAACAAAAGAGTAAATGTTGAGGGACCACAATTAAGGTCCGGATTAAAGACAATTCTAATAACTGAACCTTAAAATCAAAGGTTTAATGAAAAAACATGATTGTCCTTGAAAAATGAGATCTCCTAGCCTAGTTTACGAAATTTAAGAAAATTTCAAGTTACAGGTATACCATCTATGGACTCGGGAGTTGGCAAATTAAAGGCTGTCAAGCTGATAGAAAGCAAAGTCATAAATTTCCATAGTGCACATCTTGATGAGGTACAAGTGAAAACAAAGTGAAATTTTAACATTATCTACAACTGATTGCAGTCATATTCCTAATACATGAAATATAAACCTGAATTGCAAATTACAGCAGGAAAAATGAAATGGAATATGTGCTGTTAATATACCTTGGTAATGGTTGAGCCAAGATGGCAATGAGCCCCCACAAGCTTCAGCTCATTAGGGTGTGCCTTAACGGCATCCAGAAACCATTGCAGCTTCTCATTTCGAATGCCAAATTTAGAGTTCTTGTTCCCAGTGGCAACATAAGGATGGACCTAAAGGACATAAACAGAAAATATTTAATATTCACAACAATTACTTCAAATGCAGCAATTTCAAACAGAAACTTTATCACAAAATTATAGAGCACAAGGATCACACCCATCATGGACTAAGAATTCAGAATATGAAGATAGAGACAGATGAGAAGATAGAGACAGATGAGAAGACACTGGGATGAGGTCTTGACTAAGGTATAAGGGACTGGTAATCAGTATCACAAGGGGCACCAATCAGGCAGTTAGCACAATAAGTTAGTTAGCCACAGCAAAGGAGGCAGTGACATGTGTGATGCTGATTAGAGTTTCATTACAATGCTGCAGAAGAAATGGTTAAGGTGATGAGGAGGCACTGCTTGTATTTATGGTGTGGAAAGATAATAAAGGTAGAATGCGAACAGTATTGGCTTTGTTTCATTCAAGTATATCAAAATTTGAAAAGCAAAACAAAGCAGTATCAACCAGAACTTCTTGCCTTACTAGAACAGAAGCAATGTTAATTAATTTCAGTTCCTAAGAAGACATGCACAGTAGCACATGCACACACAAAAAGAAAAGGATTCCGAAAATTGATTAAAAAAAGACTTCTCAAAACAAATTCCAACAACATCTTCATATCAATAATACCATAGCGTCAAATATAAATAATAATGCCCAAGCTCTAGTTCCCGATAATTGAAGTCTCAAATAAATTCAGATAACTTAAAATGATTTTGATAAAAAAAAAAAAAAAAGCCTAAAAGACCCTCTTACAATATTTTATTAGCTTGAAAAAAGACAAACATGCCACCAGTCAAATATCCAATAAAAAAATTCATTTCTTCTGCAAATCAAGGACTTTATATATCTAACTTACCTAGGCCATGAATTAACTCAGTCAACAACTAAATATTTTTATATTCCGAAATGCAAAAATATGGCGTGTTTTGGAATAACCTAGGATTTTATTATTGTTCTCTTTACTATGACATCACTTGATTTACACAACAAATGCGAGTATCTAGTTGTTTAACGGGGGTTATTACATACCTGGGGGTCTACATCTGGATTGATTCGAAGTAAAACATTAACCTTTTTGCCAGCAATTCTAGCAGCTGCTACAATATTCTCTAGATCAAATTCACTATCCACATTAACAAAAACACCTTCTTGAGCGGCTAAAACCAAATCCTCCAAGAGCTTCCCATTTCCATTAAAAATGCACCTGCTTATTGATACATTAAACCCCAATGAGATATAAAAAACAACATCACGCTCTCAATATCAATTACTCCTAAATGCGAAACACACAATACGTATATATGTCAAAATAGGCATAATCACACTAATCCTGTTCAAATACAAAGACCCATTTCTCCCAACTTCTCACAATTCAAACATAAGGTCCACAGGAGCATATACCTTTTGGGGTCAAATCCAACGCGAAGAGCCAATCTGAGTTCATTCCCACTAACCAGCACAGCCCCACAACCTAAGTGCCTCAAGTGCTCCAAAATCTTCAAATTATTATTAGCCTTAATAGCGTAACCAATAATCGACCTCAATCCTTCTAAAGCATCCCTATAAGCCTCAACATTCCGAGTAATCTGTGGCTTACTGTACAAATAAAATGGTCTTTTCTCGACATTCTCCATAACATCCTGGACCTTGATGTTCTCACAAAAGAGGAAACCATCTGAGGATTTGGTGAAACAATGCTTAAAGGGCGTAGTTTCTTGGTTTAAGGTGTTAGCAGGGTTTTGAGATAAAACTGCTTTTAAAGAAAGGGACTTTGGGGAGGTTTTGGTGAATTTAAGCGGTAAAATGGGACATTTAAGAAATGGGTTTTGGTTGAAAGGATGAGTTAGGGTTTTGGAGAGAGATGGTGGATGAGAGAGGTGGGTAGTGGTGGTGGTCGCCGCCATTGATGAACAAGGAGTGTAGAGAGAGATGCTCAGAGCCTCACAGAGGTGACGAGGGTTTAAGGAAAGTCTAATTTGGGGTTTGATTCTGTCACATGTTTTTATCTTACCAATGATAATTGTAAGAAAAATTTGATTCCTTTTCGAAAATTTAAATACTACGGATAGAGGTGAGGAAAAAAGGGATTAACCAATAAATCGATTTTAATTTGGTCCGATGTAATTTAAATTTTACTTGGATTCAATTATTTTTTATAAATTTTAATATTTAAAAATATATATATATTTTATTAAAAATTAAAATAATTAAATAATCAAATCGAAATTTCATTAATTTTATAAAATTGTTATAAGGTTTGATTTTGTTAGATTTTAAAATTAGGTTGAAATTAATTTTTTAAAATTTCAGTTTGGTTAATTTAATTTTTTTTAAATTTTAATTTAATTTAAATAGAATTATTTGAATGCTAACTCATAAATATAAAGTAAAATTTAACTTTTATTTTTTAATTTTGTAGATAATTAGAGTTTTGTTGATTTGAAATTTAGCAAAAATTAAAGTTTTTAATAAGTAATTTAATCGAAATAAAAGTAAAACATTAAAATAACTATAATCTAGGAGGCTTTGGCTCACTTGTTTAGAGATTGCCCTTCTGCTAATAGGGTGTGGTCTTTGTGGTTACAGCCCAATGAAGTGAGAAGTAATATGAGTTTGGATGTATGGATTTGGCTGCAGAAGAATCTTCAAACCTTTAGGCGTGATGGATTTCAGGGTCCTTGTAATTAATATATTTTTTGCTCTAATTTTGTGGTGGTTATGGAGATGGCATAATGAAAGAATCTTTAGAGGTTCCAGCATGACTATGTTTGACAAGAGTTCCTTTCTTACAACTTAATTTAATCAAATTATGGAAGCTTGAGAGAAGGCGGACGTCGGGTGCAGGAGGTAGCAGATACAGATTAGTAGGCTGAAAGCCACCTCCAAATGATTGCTTCAAAGTGAATTCTTAATGGTTATTCTAAGGGTGAACTGAGGATGGCAGGTAGTGGTGGCTTATTGCGAGATTCTAGAGGACATTGGGTTGCTGGTTTTATGGTAAATCTGGTCTGATGCAAGGCAGATATGATGAAATTATGGGCTGCATTTTATGGACTTCATATGGCCTGGAACAGGGGGCTGTAGGAGTGTGATCCTTGAATTGGATTCCCAGCAGGTGGTGAATATGCTGCGAAGCTCTAGCAATAGACATGGACATACTCATAATTTTTAAAAAATCAACATCCCTCCTATTTAGAAAAAAATATAAAATTTTTAAAAAAGAAATTTTATAAATTATGAATTAAAAAATTAATTTTTTAAAATAAAAGGATTATTTTATTAATTTTAATAAATTTTAGAGATTGAATAATATTTTTTCTTAAAAATTTTAAAAGTTAAAGGATCAAAAAATAAAAATAAAAAAATATATGATTAAATAATATTTTATTAAAAATTAAAAATTAATTTTTTAAAATAAAATGATTATTTTATTAATTTTATAAATTTTAAAAATTAAATAATAATTTTACATTAAAATTTTAAAAATTAAAGAGGACACACATCGTTAATAAATCTGCCTCTGATAATAAATGGAGGCAATTTTCTAATTAATCTTGGTATGCATAAGACAATCATGGTATGCATAAGACTCATTAATCAGGGTTCAACAATTGCAAATCAATTATGTGTAGAGATGCGAATGAGTTGAGTCGAGTCATTCATGAGTAGCTTGATATTCGTCTCGATAAAAATTTATTTGTATTCGATTTAATTTATAAATAAATCAAACTTGAGTTTTATTTTAAGATTCGATAAATAAACGAGTCAAATTTGAATAAAATTAAACTTGATTCGATTAAACTCGTGAATAATTCAATTATAAACTTATGAAAAAATTCACAATCAATTTAATTAATAAACTAAAAAATAATCCAATTATTATTATTATTAGTCTAATAATTTTGACACTCTAAAAATATATTTTACCACTCATATAATTTTTTTATAATTTAATTAAATACACATACTCTTAATTTTTTTTTATATTCAACTCTTAAATAAATACTATATAATTATAATTATATTTTTGTAATACTAATAGAGTTTTAAATTAAAAATTTATTATTATTAATATAATCTAATATAAGATACATGTAATACTCAATTTTATAATTGAATTTTTTTTATTAATTGGATATTTTTATTTTTATATTAATTTTAAGTATTTTTTATAATTATTTTATTAAAAATAAATATTTAGCCATAAATAAGTTATAAATCAAAATAAGTTAAACTTGAATTCGAGTCCAACTCAATTATAATTTAATGAGCTGAACTCGAGTTGAATTCGATTATAATTTATAAGTAAATTTTTTATGAGCCGGCTCAAACTTATTTAATAATTTTGAACATAATTTTTTACTAGATTTAAAGTTTGAATTTAAACTCAAATTTGAAAAAAAATAATGAATTGAATATGAATAAGTTAAAGCTTGATTTGGTTCGATTCTATTACAATCTTAACCATGTGTTGCGCGAGGGAAATTAGGCGGCTGACTTCTTATCATATAAGCATGGCAGTGCCCATGGATGTGAATTGGCCGCATAACATACCTGCTGGTCTTCAGGACTTTGTTTTAGCTGACAAGTTAGGGGCTTTGCCCCAAAGATAGAGTTAACTTGTTAACTTGTTTCTAGTGGGCTTTTAGCCCTAGTGCAATCGGTAGATTCGATTAAAATAATTTCTATTAATTAAATAAATTAAAATTAAATATTAACGAATTGACTGATTTTAAATAATTATAAAACTAAATTAATTGAATTAAAATATTAAATTTTAGTAAAATTAGTTATAATTTATTTTTTATTAAAAAATAAATATTACAAAATATCTTTAACTTTAATTTAAATAAATTATGAATATTTATCATCTATAAAATTCAAATTTTCTAATTTATTTATATAAGAAAATAATAAAAAAAAGTTAATCATGATATGAAATAATTCTATATAATATTAAAATTAGGTAAAATATTATTTAGTTTCTAAAATTTAGCGAAATTAGTCCATGTATTGTCAAAAAGTAGCTATTGAGTTCCTCACGTTTGATTATGTCATAACAATTAGTTATTTCGTCAATTTTTTCAAATTTTATGTTAAAAAAAATGAAAAATTAAATAAAAAATAAATTAAAATAAATTATTTTTCCAAAATACTTTCATTTTCAATCTTTATTTTTTATCATTCATTTTCTTTCTATTTTTCTTTATTTTCTTTCATTTTCTTCTCATTTTTTATTGTAAAAAATTTATATTTATATATTTTCTTATTTTTTCTTTATACTGTGATTTTTTTTCTTTTTTTTTATGTTTAATTAATAAATTAATTAATTGTATAAATTTTGGATTTGTTAAAATTAAAGGAAGTAAAATTTGTGTGTGAATAGTGTGATTAGTGAAATTATGTGGAGAAATGAATATTTAATTATGAAAAAAGTGAAACAAATTTGAGGTAGATTTTAATGGAATGATATGGAAAAAAAATTTTGATTAAAAATTAGGGGTATTTTTAATTTTTTAATGATATTTAATGGATAAATAGACGAAATGATCAATTATTGTGATAGAATCAAATATTAGTAACTCATCAGCTACTTTCTGAAAATACAGAAATCCAAATATTAATTTTGTTAAATCTCAATAACTAAATAATATTTTACCCATTAAAATTTTATATCCTAATATTTTATAGATGTAAATATACAACTTAATTGCACATCAATTAAATTATACATTCATAAAAAATAAAAAATATAAGTATATAAATTAATTAACATATTAAAATTTTTAATTTATTTATCTAAAAAATAAAAAAGTAAATATCAATTTATTACGTTAATTTAATAAATAAAATTTTTTAACTGAACAAAGAATTAAAAACTAAAATTTTTATATTTTTTAATCGAAACAAACCATCATTTTATTTAACTAACATCAATTCGATTTGATTGATTAGGTTTTACTAATTAATTCTCATCCTTATCATCATCTCACAAAAATAATAATAATAATAATAACTATAATCTATAATAATTTTAATTATAATTTTGAACAGTTGAGTTTTGAAGTAATACTCCAACATAAGATTTATCAAATACCCTTAACTAGCCATTGGTTTATATATATATATTAACATCATAAAAGAGGGATTGTGGTGAAAAAATAATTATTCCATAAACTTTACAAATCTCAATTTTTTTTTTTCATTTCTACAATTTGGATTATTAGTAGTAGTTGAACAAATGATGAACCCTAATTGAGAAACACCATAGAAGCAATGAAGAGTACAATATAGTACACCTCGATTAGGAAGTTAGAGAGCTATTTATATACAAAGTCCTAAGCGCCAGTTCAATTTAACGAGTTAATTAACTGAGATTACTAATCTAATTGCTTAACAAAGTAAAACAGCAAAACATAATTTCAAACTAACTGAACTACATAATTTACATCTCTCACAAGATGAATCCTAATATGATAAAAACGAACTCATCTTGGATAGTAAAAAATGAAATTATTTAGCAGACGAGAATTTAGTGAAAAGATCCGCTGGTGCATCTCTGTAAGAACATAAATGGAAGAAATGAAGCCTGCTTTACATTGATTTCTGACTATATGAAAATCAATCTCCAGAAGCTTAATTTTTTTATGGAAAACAGGGTTTGCAATGATGTGAATTACAGCCTGGTTGTCACAAAAAAAAAAAGGATAGACAAATTCAAAGATAGCTGGAATTCTTGAAGTAGATATGAGAAGTATTGAAACTCATAAACTGTGACACCTATGTTTCTGTATTCAGCCTCTACAGATGACTTTGAAATAATAATTTTTTTTTTTTATCTTCCAAGATATAAGAGATGAACCCAAAAACACACAATACCCTATGATATATTTTCTAGTGATTGAACATGCAGCTCAATCCGCATCATAGTAGGCATAAAGCTGAAAGGATGAGTTGATTGGAAAGTGTAGACCATTTGAAGGATAACTTAGGAGATATCTGACCAAGAGAAGAGCAGCCTCCCATTGTGAAACGGATGGTGCACTCACAAATTGACTATAGTTGTTGGGTAGCAAACGTAATATTGGGTCTTGTTAAATTGAGATAAAATAACATTCTTGTTAATCTTCTACACTTGTCTGGACAGTCAAAAGGAGGACTACAAAAAGTCAAACTAACTAAACTACATTAATAACTGTACTAGTAGTAGTGTAAAGGACAAATAATAATAAATTAAAGTTGTAATTAATAGCTATTTAAGTAATTGATACCTAAGCTCCGTGAGAGACTATTTTGTATTTTTATAAAATAATTTTTTATGTAATATATTTTAGAAATTTAAAAAATTTTATAAATTTTTTTAAAAATTATAATTTGATAGTGTTTGATGTAATAAATATAATGATATATTTTTTATATTAAATAAAAATTAAATAGATAATAAAAAATATATTATAAATTTTATATATCAAATCTAACAGTTTAAATTTATCTCATTTGTAATTTATTTTTTACTATCTATTTAATTTTTATTTAATATAAAAAATATATTATTAAATTTATTATATCAAATATTATCAAATTATAATTTTATAAAAATTTTTAAATTATCAAAATATATCATAAGAAAAGTTATAAAGTAAAATAGACAGAAGTTTCTCGGCCCTAAGCTTAGGGCAACTAAAATACGTGACCACAGCGTAGTGGATGACCACAAACAAGCAATTGACTTTGTGCCTACCTCAAATGCTTAAACAACCAACTCATTCATTCATAATAATGAAATTATAGTATATATATGCACTGTTCTCAACTATATGTGATGTGCTGAGGGGACTGCGGTGTATTTTTACACAGCAGTCTCTCATATATTTAATTTTATATATTTAAAAAATTTTATAAAAATTTTTAAAAATTTTAATTAGATAGTGTTTCATATAATGAATCTAATGATATATTTTTTATACTCAACAAAAATCAAATGAATAGAAAAAAATACATTATAAATTTTGTGTATTATATTTAATGATCTAGATTTAATATATTTATAATATATTTTTTTCTATCCATTTGATTTTTGTTAAGCATAAAAAATATATCATTAGATTCATTATATGAAACACTATCTAATTATAATTTTTAAAAATTTTTATAAAATTTTTAATACCTAAAATTAAACACATGAGAGATTGCTGTGTAAAAATACACAGCAGCCTATGTCAACTGTTTTATTTATGATATATGTTGGACAAAAATCAATTTGTATCTTATTATATATGTAACTATCTGCTTTCTTTCTTCCTTCCTTTCTTCCTTTCTTTCTTTTTTTTATTGATTATAATTTAATTTTTGGAGCTAATATTTATGATGTGAATAAATTGAGTATGGAGTGTGCATTAGAATTCGTCCGAAAAAAAAAATCTTTTTTAACACATAAAATAGTCTAAAAATACATAGTTGATCAATTTAAAAAACACAAATTAACAAAGAGAATATAGTTACAATAATAATAAAAATTAAGGTTTATGTTCTCATTTATAAATTTAAAGAATTATTTAATATAATTATGGAAAGAGTTAAATCACTTCTTTTTTATATGAAAAGAAAAAACACTATCCACACCATATGTAAATCAATTAGATGTATATCATTTATATGTTATTAAACAACTTGGAATCTAATCATAAAGTGTGTTCATTTGGACATGTCATATATATATATATATATAATAAGAAACAAAAGATTATACAGCTTCTAGAGAGGTAGTTGTAAATTTTGCCGGGAAAAAAGAAGAGACGTTGAAAGAAAAAGGGTTAGTTAGTTAGTTAAAGAATTATGTGCGTTTTGTTAGAAAGAAAGAAAGAAATTGAAAGGAGTGGCTTGCATTTAGCAAATCCTACAAATGTAAGACCTCGTCAATGGTTAGCAAAAACAACAACAAAGCTCTTGTTTTTTTTTTTTTTTAATTTATTTATTTTGAACTCTATTTCTGTAACTAATCATATTAATATATACCTTTCTCTTCCATTTTTAGATTTGTCCTCTTAGCTAAGGGCCTCTGGTTTAACGCTTTATTTCTTTGTGTTAAATCATAAATAATACTTGTCTTCTTTTCCTCCTATAGCTATACTTGCATTCTTTCATAAGGTAATTCTTTAATTATTTTCTCCTTTTTCCATTAAACACTTCTAATTCTTGCATTTTTCAATACCCTTTTCGATTATAGATCTCTGTATTTGGATAAGTTTAGAACATACATACCCTTTTTTCTAAATTTCTTTTTCTTGGAGATTTTGGTTTGTTTTCTTTGGTTTTTGTATTCATTTTGATGTGTAAATGCTTATGTATATGTGTTGTTTGTATTTTGGTTTCTATGAGTTTTCTCATTAGATAATTTACAGGTGTACGCTTTTTTTTTTTTTAATGTATACAAGTTTTGTTTCCATTCTTGCAATTTTTTTTTTTATACCCTTTTCGATAATTAACAAATCCCGGTTTTTTGGATCAGTTTAGAACATATATACCCCTTTTCTACATTCTGTTTTCTTGGAGATTCTGGTTTTGTTTTATTGATTTTTTTTATTGGATTTGATGTTTACCTTCTGATATGCATACTTGGTGTTTGTGTTTCGGTTTCTATGAGTTTCGTCACTAGACAATTTATATGTTTAAACATTTTTTTAATGTGTACAAGTTTTGTTTTACTTTGGATTTTGAATCTGATCTTTTGATATGGTTTTAGGCATACACATATGCAGGGCAATTTTTTTGGTGTGCTTGAACCTTCTGATAATTTTACCATCTCAAACTGATAGGCCTTTTCAGGAATTTAATCATTCGTGTCCATGGCCGATACAAAAGCAGGTAAGCATTTGACCATATCTATATTTATAGATGATAAGACTTTCGAAAGGAAATTCCTCATTTTCCTAGTTTACTGATGTAGCTTCGTTTCACATTGAAGTGCTTTTATAAAATCTTTTGAAGTGTTGTCTTTGGATATTAAGCAGGTTTAGAAATGGATAGCTCTGAGGATGATAGGAAGACTAGGCTTGCATCTTTAAAGAAGAAGGCAATTAATGCCTCAAACAAGTTCAGAAACTCTTTCACAAAGAAGGGGCGTAGAAACAGCCGAGTGATGTCTGTTTCTATTGAGGATAACATAGATGCAGAAGAATTACAGGCAGTCGATGCATTTCGCCAAATGCTTATCCTTGATGAGTTGCTGCCATCTAAGCATGATGATCACCACATGATGCTCAGGTTATTTACTTTCTCTTTTTGAGTCTTTAATGATTGAGGTCATGTTATACACTAACTCGTACAATTTATGTTTCAATAAATTCTGCTGAAAAACAAAAAATAAAGATTTGAAATTCTTCTATTTCTGTTAATGATGGAGGTATTTTCTTTTGCAAACACCTTTCTCGTCAAGAACTTTTTTAAAGAAAGAACTAGATTTAAAAGATTTTTAGAGGTCTTATTCAAAATTAAGCAAAGTCAAAACATTTCTTTCTTTAAATTTGTATAGATAATACAGAAAATGACCTGGGCTGATAAGTTGTTATGTATCACGATATAGATTTTTGAGGGCCAGAAAATTTGATGTTGAGAAAGCAAAGCAAATGTGGTCTGATATGATCCAGTGGAGGAAGGAATTTGGTACTGATACAATCATCGAGGTAATGACAAAAACAAGTTGAAAAGGATAGAGTTTTACAATGTTACTGTTGAAGGCATACTTAACTTCTCAGAGCTTCATGTGGCTTGATTTTCTAGGACTTTGAGTTCCAAGAATTAGATGAAGTCCTGAAATACTATCCACAAGGATACCATGGGGTTGATAAGGAAGGACGACCTGTATACATTGAAAAACTTGGTGAAGTTGATGCTAACAAGCTGCTACAAGTCACAACATTGGATCGATACGTTAAGTACCATGTACGGGAGTTTGAGAAAACCTTTGCTTATAAGTTCCCAGCCTGTTCAGTTCAAGCAAAAAGGCATATTGACCAGAGCACCACTATTTTGGACGTACAAGGAGTGGTGTGTAAGGATTTTCGTAACTTGTGAAGTTGAATTCAATTATATTTCTTGTTTTACTCTAGGAGAAGTCAAGAACTAATTAAAACATGATTTAGGGTCTTAAACAATTCACAAAAACTGCAAGGGAACTTATTTCACGCATTCAAAAGATTGATGGTGATAATTACCCTGAGGTAGTCATTTTTTTTAACTTTATAAGATTTGTCCTTCTTCCATTGGAGGAATCACAGGTTTTTACTTCATATGACATTAAATGATTTTTTTTTATTTGCAGACCTTAAACCGTATGTTCATTATTAATGGAGGTACTGGATTCAGGTTTTTATGGAACACTGTTAAGCAGTTCATTGACCCCAAGACTGCTTCCAAGATCCATGTAAGTATTAGTCTTCAAGTAGTGCGGCAACACATCCCAGTAATGTCACTAAAATATTGAATGATGTTTTTTGCCAGTTCTTGGGTGGCAAATATCAGGGCAAGTTACTCGAAGTAATTGATACCAGGTAAGTTAATTCTTGGTTGATTACATGAAATTTGTATTTTCTAGCAAATATGTTTTGACATACTTGTTCCAAAAGCATATAAGAGTGTATATTTTAAATTTCTCTGCTGAAACTCATTCACCATTTCTTTTTTTTTTTTTCCTGAACTGCAACCAGTGAGCTGCCTGACTTTTTGGGTGGTACTTGTACTTGTGCCGATAAGGGTGGCTGTATGCGCTCCGATAAGGGTCCATGGAATGATCCAGACATAATGAAGGTCAAAACTGCTGCTATTTGCATATTGTATTTGTTAATAGAATTTTGTTTCATTTTAATGATATGCAGCATTGTATAGGCTACATAAGAAAAATGACATTTTGTTCGATTTTGATAATCCAGATGGTTCAAAATGGTGAAGCTAAATGCAAGAGAACTTTGTCGGGAATTGAGGAGAAGGAAATTTCTGAAGATGAGAAGGCATGCACAAAGGTACTATATCCTTGCCAAGTATTTTACTTCAATTTTCACAGCCCTATCATTCATGACATTTTAAACACACAAATGGGCATATTTTTTTAAACTGTCTTAAGTTTTTATGCTACAAATTGATTGCTTAACTTTCCCATTTTTCTCCTTTTTTTTTGCTGCTGCTGTTTAACATGATAGAGTGGAGATCCTTTCCAAGCAGAAGCAGCTAAGGATGTTGAGTATTCAAAATTCTGTCCTGTTCCTGAAGAAGTAAGTTTTCTGGTTTTCCAAGCTGATATCAGCATTTTAATATAAACTGATATAAATACTCCAAGATTAAAATTTTTGGAATTTAGTTAGATTATTATATTTTAATTTGTAAATTTATTTATCAAGTTGTTTAGGTTTTGCTTGTAATTCTCGTTACATATTTGCAGCTTTCCATTATCAAAAAGAGGAACACATCAAACTATAGCAACCTCATTCCGATGGTTGACAAGTCTGTAGATACTGCTTGGCCTACTAGAATGCAGAATAATGGATTTGACATCCCTAAAGGTATGTTGAACTCGTTGACATCCTTAAAATCATAGCTTAATATGAATTTTTAGCTTTAAGTATGTATACTTATGAGATACTTTCTTAATTGTTAAATCCACTGCCTTCACATTTTCTCATTTTCAATGCAGCCCATTTCCCTGCAGGTGGGGCCAAGGTTGATGGAATGAGCAATCCGATTCTTACTGGGGTTTTGACCTTAGTGATGGGAATTGTCACCATGGTTCGCATGACACGCAATGTTCCAAGAAAACTTACTGAAGCTGCAATTTATGGTAGTCAGGTTTACTACGATGTTGCAATGATGAAAAATAATGCATTGCCAGCACCATCCATCTCCACTGCTGAATACAAGACCCTGATGATGCGCATGGCTGAAATGGAAGAGAAGATGAATTTTCTTGCCTCGAAAACTGAAGTCATGCCACCTGAGAAAGAGGAAATGCTGAATGCTGCTTTAAGACGCACTGAT
>CANXYC011315235.1:0-25912 GCA_948193065.1 Aleurites moluccanus
AGAATCAGTTACTTTTGTACAGCTGTACTACTAACTCCTAACAACCCTAACAATTTTTCTAACCATTTTTCCCTCCTAATTCTGCTACTAAGCCTTCTGTTTGTCATTTCTTTTTCCATTTCCTGCGGTGATATGTAACAAGATTCTAAAAATATGGTCTAACTTCTGACTTTTAATATCGAATTCTTCTGACCCAATTCATTTGCTTATCTGCACTTCTTGTGACACACCTTGAGAACTGTTCCACAATTTGTCTAGGTATAACCAAACTGAATTCAAAAGGAACTAGGCATGTGGGGCTCATTTTAGTGTCTACACGAACAGATGGCTAGTACGCTGTTTTGGACTTGTTAGAGTTGTACTGGGCAGATATCCTATTATCCTTGTTCTTGCATGTATTTATTAATTATATATTTGAACTGGCAGAGTTACGTGTGGAAATACAATGTTTTTACCGCTATCCTAGATTTTGTGTATTAATTGTCTCTGTTAGTTTTATCTGAAGATTAGTTATGAGCAACAATAAACATTTTAGGTCTGTCAATCATATATTTAAAGCATTATTATACAAGTCATGAATTACTGTTGGAATGAGAATTATTGAATAGAACAATTCAATAATCTGAAGATTTCTTGTAAATGCAGGTGGTGTGTCATGCACGTTAGAAGTCCAAAGAGCAATCCCTATTCTGAAGAAGGCTTACGGTGACAGTATGCATAAAGTATTGCATGTAGGCCCTGATACTTGTTCTGTAGTATCAAAGTTGTTAAAAGAAGAAGATACAGAAGCCTGGGGTGTGGAACCATATGACTTAGATGATGTGGATTCCAGCTGCAAGGGTCTTGTGCGCAAAGGCATTGTGCGTGTGGCTGATATCAAATTTCCCCTGCCTTACCGGGCAAAATCATTTTCTCTTGTTATAATTTCAGATGCATTGGATTACTTGTCTCCAAGATATCTCAACAAAACTCTTCCTGAATTGGCAAGGGTATCTGCTGATGGTGTTATTATATTTTCTGGTAGGTTGCCACAATGCTTATTTATTTATTTTTTTAGTTTGTATTTATCCATGTTTTCGTCATACATATGACCAAGCCAGGAATTTTTTAGACGCTTGATCTGATGTTGAAGATTAGCTGATGTCCTAAATTAGCTTGGTATCTCTTGTAGATACAGGGAGTAAAGAGTCTAAAAGTATTGCCACTTTGTTAACTTGTCATCACACTATTATTCCTAATGATCGGACTCTACAAAGAGAGACGTATAGAATCCGCCGGTCTTCTTTCTCTTAATCAGTCCATAGTCTTCCCTATCTAGATGAGGGAGATTCTTTTGTAAAATTTTCTTCTATGAATGGGAAACCATTATCTCTTTAATAAGTGAATCATTTATACCCAACATATAAAGACACTTCTAAATGTAGCTTCCTTGAATGATTTTGAATTTTTCTTCAAGATCTAATATCCTATGAAAAATAATTTATCTTCTGAATTGATTGCTGATTACTGTTTCCTTACACAGGCTCTCCAGGTCAACAGAAAGCAAAAGTTGTCGAGTTATCCAAGTTTGGTCGTCCAGTAAGTAGCCATTTATTTACCATTGTTTCTATTCATTGTGGAGTCATTGTTCTGTCCTTGTTTAATTGTATTTTCATGGTATTTAGGAGGTATTATCTGCCCATTTCAATTGACTACATATGGCTTGACATTTGGCCACAAGTTCTTAGAATGTTGCTTGTAAGCTATCTAGTTTACTTCTGCCTTGCTTTAGATAACCAGGTGGTTATGAGAAGGTGTGAACCTTTTAAAGTACATCTTCACAGAAATTCTGCTGCTGCTACTGTTTTTTTCTTTTCCCTTTTTGTTTTACCTTATTATTCCTTCTTTTCAATTTTTGTATTGAGATATAGATTTTTTAAATGGTGTAGCTTTTAATCAAAACAATCATTCTATGATGCTTTCTTTTCTATTTCCTACATAAAAAAAGGTATGCTTAAGAAAGATTATTCAAATTGTTACTTTTTCTTTTTGAAGGCTAAATATCGTAGCTCAACATTCTGGATAAGGTACTTTCTTCAGAATAGCTTAGAAGAGAATGAAGTTGCTTCAAAAAAGTTTGAGCAAGCTTCAGTTAAGAAGTCATATAAACCAGCCTGCCAAGTTTTCCATCTCAAGTCATACAGCCGTTGATAAACTCTACACTTACAATGTCTTTGCTGTTTTTTCATCTTGGCGAAAAGCTGAAAACAATGCCGATGAGTACTTTAAGCACCCAAAGGGTAAATTATTCTGTTGAAACTAAATTTGGTTTGTTTTTCTGTCGTTATACAGTAAATCTTTTGATAATTTATTTAATTATTCATTTACTGGGGAAATAAACCAAGCATGAATTTGATTCTACAGTTCTTTCATACATTTCTGTACCCGCCTGGACTGCTGCTTCTTGCCATAGTTACAGTGATAGTTCTGTTAGTACGTCCAGGCTCCAGAGTCCAGACACATGTTTTGTTTTGGTAACTACAGAATAGAGCTACATTCCAGTTCTTTAATGACAACTTCTCTATGAATATTCTATACTCGTTACGTGCTTGAAATGTTTGGAGACTTGATATGTTGAACACATAAACTCGATATTCTCTGTGATCTATTTCAATTTTTACTCCATAATCTCTCATAAATAAACTATTGCTGAATGTTTATAGGATTCATGTTTGTATATTTGGATGATGAGAATTATGATTCACAGAGCAATTGGGTTGATGTTGGTCATTTGCAGTGTTTGCCATCAACTTATCATCCTACTTTGGCACACTTTGCAAATTAAAAGATTTCATTGACATATTTATTATTAGTTATTTTCAATGAGCAATTGGGTTAATTACAAAAAATTAATTTTTCTAATAAAAATTATAAGAATAAATTGAGATTTAATATTAAAAACGGATAGGTGTATTGTGTAATGACAATTATTTTATTTTTGAATTGAAAAGAACATATTCTAACAAATTATTTCTTTTAAGTGATTCAAATTGTTGTTTCTAATTGATTATAGGGTGTTTGGATAAAAATTCTGTTTTGAAAATATCGTTTTAAAAGAAAAAATTATCATGTCTATTATTTTTTCTTTTTTTTTTTTTTAGTTTTAAAACGATATTTTGAATTAATTATTTAAACATTTAAAAATCATCGTTTTGAATTAATCACTTAAACACTTAAAAAATATTTAGCGTTTTTTAAATTTTAAAATAGTGTTTCATGCTTATTTTAAGTCGATTCAAGCATTCCTTATTATATAGAAATTATATATAAAAAGAATTATATATAAAAGGACTGAAGTTGAAAATCTCATGAAATTAATATTTTTTCTAAAAAATAATTAACAAATTAAATCATTTTTGTCAAATGATAGGTCTCAAGACTCAAGAATTGTTTTTTTATATATACTAAGGCCCAGTTTAGCACAGCTTATGAAAATAGTTTTTCTTACGGGAAAAATTATTTTTCTAAAAGTGATATTTCTAAAAGTAATTAGCTATATGTTTGTGTTTGGTAAAATACAATTTAAAAACTACTTATAAACTCATAAGGGTATTTTTGTCTATTAATTTTTTAAAATTAGCTACGCGTTTAATATAAAATTCAGTTTTCCTGAAAAGCTCTAATTTCTAACTTATCCAAAAAGCTGAATTTTAGCTATTTAGATAATTGTTTTTATTAATTTTGATATTTACCAAACACTAGAAACTGAGTTAAAATCAGCTTCTCACCCAAAAAAGCTGTTTTTTCCTCTCTATAAGCTGTGCCAAACGGGCACTAACTAAATTTTTTGATAAAATTATAAAAGATAACAAAATATTTAATGCCTACACCATTCATTTCAAGAAATTTTCTTATAATAATTAATTTAAATTGATCCATTCCTCTTGTGGATATAAATATCATTTCATTTTTAAACCATATAGTTGTAATTTTTAAACCCAAGGAATAAACCACACTTTAAAATATCATTCCATAACATTCACATCTTTGTAATTTTTTAATTATATATAATTAAATTTAAATTAATTTTAGAGTCAAATTAATTCTTAACATTTAAAAATTAATTTAATCAAATACAAAATTATTTTCAAAATTAAATTATTGCCTGACTTTTTATTTTTAGTCAAATTGAATTCAATTTTTATTAAAATAATATATATTTTTTTATTTTAAATAATATAAATAATTTAAAATATAAAATTTAATTACAATAAAAAGTATTTATATATTTATAAATTATGAAAATATCATAATTGTGATTAAAAAGGAGAGGGTTATTAAAAAGTTTCAAGGGTGGAAGACTAAGACCTTATCGCTTGCCATTAAAGAAGTTCTTATTAAAATTGTGGCTACTTCGATACCTTTTTATTATATGCCTTGCTATAAAATTCCTTCTAGTTTAAACAAGGTGATTAGTCGTTATGTTGCTAATTTATGATGGGTCAATGAGAGAATGAAAGGATAATTTATCGGCTCAATTAGAATATTTTATGTCGATCTAAGGGGATGGATGATTCGACTTTCGTGATATCAAGGCATTTAATTTAATTTTATTAGCTAATTAATGTATGATCCTTCTTCTTTATTAAACAAAATATGAGTGGGGTCTAATCCTTCATGGGCATGGCACAATATTTTATTAGGCCGAAAGGTTTTGGTTCAAGGGATTTGTTGGCAAGTAGATTGATAGTCATACTACTTTGTTATTTGAGAAGAGGGATAGTTGTCAACTACTTTTCCTTTTAAGGTGGGTTTTAGGGATGATGCTCAAACTGATATTTTACAGGTGTCTCAGTTGATTGATAGTCACACTAGTTTATGGGATAGTTACCTTGGTGAGACATTGTATCTGAACCTAGTGCTTCTATTGTGCTATATATTCCCTTGCATGTGGTTAATAAAGTTGATAAACAAGTTTGGCAGTGGACTAATTATATTATTTACTATGTCCGGTATGGGTATAGAATAACAAGAGCTATCAATCCTGAGATAACTGTGGATGATCAAGTAACTTGTATTTTTTGTTGGAAATTTGTTTGGAGGCTTGAGGTTCTAAATAAGTTGAATGTATTTTTATGGAAGTTATTACATGATAGGATTGGTGTGCGAAAAAATCTTGTTGTAAGAATTCTTTAATATTGACACATGTTATCCATTCAGTTTGCAGAGTGAGGAGTCTGTTGTTCATCTGTTTGTTGAATGTATGGTGGCTTAAAAGGTCTAGTATACCTCCATTTCAATGTTGCGTTCAACTACTGTACCTCATCCAAGTTTTCGATCATGATGGAATTTAATTGACTAAGCTCTTTTTGTTAATAATGTTGATGTTGTCTTGGTAGTGTTGGTTGTGTTTTTTTTTTTTTTTTTTTTTTTTTTTTGTGGTGTATATGAAAGGCGAGAAATGATAAAGTTTTTAATGGAAGGGACTGGTCTGTTGCTGACATCCTTGCCAAAGTTGTACCACAACAGGATGAATATAGATCAGCTGTGATGTCGATTCCTGAACTCTCTTATGTAATCATTCTGGTTCTTCTTTTGTGCAGCGACAATGATGTTCTCTAGCTGAAGGGGTTCTCAAAGCCAATTTTGATGCAACCATTAACTCTGCAACACATGTAGGCGGGTAAGGAGTAGTATTCACAATTGTCATGGCTCAATTATTTATGTGGAGATGTGGCAGGTTGGATTTATAGCTAATGCTTAGGTTTTGGAAGTTATGGCTTTATGGTTGGCTATCCAGGTTGGAAAACGTCTTGGCTGTGACAAGGTAGTCTTTGAAGGGGATGCTAAAAACATTATATTGCTTGTTCAACAAGGAGTGGATGCTGATTGCGATGTTGATATGATTATTAATGACATTTTACATTTATCTATTGGTTTTTCTATGTGTGATTTTGTTTTTGTTCCTAGAGATATTGATTGGATTGTCCATTTGGTGGCAAAAAGAGTTCTTACTGATAGTTATGTTAGTAACCATCATAATTTACAGATTTGACTTCAGAGCATGCTCACTATGTAAGCCACTTCTTTCTTGCAATGATTTTATATATTCAATAATCTATCCATCTTTGGCCAAAAAAAAAAAAATTAATTGACTTATATATATATATATATATATATATATATATATCCAACAAGAGTAGTGACATTTTATATTTATCTGTTAGTTTTTCTATGTGTGATTTTTTGTTCCTATGGATATTAATTGAGTAGTTCATTTGGTGGCAAAAAGTGTACTTATTGATAGTAAATCCACGAGGTGTCCTTGTTCCTCGTACCATAAGAGTATAGGACTAATCTCCATCTCTGCTCGTGCTTCATGGATATTGAATTCAATACCAATGACTTTGTTACTGCTTTCATATATGTTAGAACTGCTAGAGAATTATGGAGTGAGCTAAATGAGAGATTTGGAGGAAATAAAAAGGCCTCTATTTTATCAACTTCAGAGGGAAATCAGTTATATTAGTCAAAACCATATGTTAGTGACTATGTATTATACAAAGCTAAAAAAACTGTGAGATGAGTTAGCTTGTATAATACGAATTACTATTTGTCACCGTGAAGCAGCAAAGTCCACTATAGATTTTAGTTCACTTATGAAACTAATGCAATTTCTGATGGGGTTGAATGAGAATTATGATGCTATAAAGAACTAGATTTTGCTTATTGAATCACTTCCCAGTGTCAACAAAGCATATTAAATGGTTCTCGGAGTTGAGAAGTAGAGGGAAGAACATACATTAATTGATTCCAATGAGACTAAAGCTATGTTGGTTAGAAATCAGTTACCTAGAAGAGATTATGTTAGGGATCAGGTAGGGTCTGGAGCTAGAGTTCTGATAATAATAGGAGAGACCAGTGGAGAAGGTCAGAGAAAGATGAAATATATGATCATTGTGGGTACATTGGTCACAGTGAAGACACTTGCTTCAAGATCCATGGAATACCTACATGGTATAGGGATTTCAAAAAGAAGAGGGCTAGTAATTCTAACTATAGGGGTAGAGAGTTAGTAAGAGTAATTGCTCAAATTGCAGATAATGTCAATGACGATACTGATACTTCTCAAGAAGTGCCAAAGGAGGAAGATCTATTTGTTATTATATCCCAAGCTTTTCAAAAAGAAATTGCTAGATACATGAAGGGGAATAATGTAAGTGAGGGTGAGTTTATCAACTATACTAGCTATGCAGATACTATTCATACACTTTCTCTAAATGTGTTTGATTATAAGCTTGAACATGTATAGATTTTTGACTCTGGTGCTACAAATCACATTTTCATTGACATCTCACATATGCATAATATATTTACACCTTATATATCTCTTGTTGTTCATTTACCTAATAAAACAGTAAAGAAAATACATTATATAAGACCAGTCACTTTACATGCTAAAATGTGCCTTTCTAAAGTCTTGCATGTTTCTACTTTTCGATTCAACTTTTTTTTTTGTGCATAAACTTACTCAACAAATTAAACTCAGAATCATATTCTGTGATGATCGCTGCCTCTTGTAGGACCTGTGGATGAGGAGATTATAGCAGTGGGCAAGGTGTTTGCTAGTCTCTATATTTTAGATAAGAATAGTTTCTTTGTAGATACAATAAGAGAATTTCATTCTAGACATGCTCCCATTCTTTCTATTGTAAATTCTACAAACTCTTTTGGATGTATAGTTTCACATACCAATAAAACTCAACATCAAATTCTTGTTCCTTTTTTGTTCTAAATAATAGGCTAGGACATCATTCTTTTGATAAAATTCAGCATATATCTCATTTAAATGTTGACAAATTTGATTCATTACAAGAACCTTGTATTGTTTGTCCTACTGCTAAGCAGTCTAGGTTTCCTTTCTCTCCTAGTGCTACTCAAACTACTACCCCTTTTGAACTAATTCATATAACTCCGTGGGGTCCTTATAGAACACCTTCAATCACCAATACTAATTACATATTAACCACTGTGGATAACTTTACTAGAACTACCTAGACATTCTTGTTAAGAGACAAGACTGAAACTTTTTTAAAACTTGAAACATTTCTTATCCTTAGTGTCTAACCAATTTAATACCACATTGAAAATAATTAGGAGTGATAATGGTATAGAGTTTATCAATACAATCTGTGCTATTTTTTTTCCAAAACTTGAGTATTATCTATCAAAAGACTTGTCCTTACACCTCTCAACAGAATGACATAGTAGAAAGAAAACACAAGCACTTCAAGCTGTAAGAGTCTTAGTATTTCAATCAAAACTATCAAACATGGACATCGTCTCTAAAATTAGGGATGTAGTCGTCTAAAAAAATAGGACAATTGTTATCTTCAAATATAGAGACAATTGTCGTCCCTGTAAAGAGGGACAACAACTATCACCAAATAAAGGGATGAATATCGTCCTCCTAAAATAGGAAAAACTATTCAAAAATAGGGTACAAAGAATATGAAGATGATTAGTGGAGACGATTTTTAACATTTCGAGTGGTGATTTTAATTGTCACTTAAACTCATAATTTTTATTGTGGGAGTTTCTCCAATAACTTGGAACCAAACAATGGCAGCCTATGCTAAAAAAATATGCAAATTCAAGAACTGTGAATTAAAGCATTCATATGGACCTTATGGTGAGAACATTGCAGAAGGTTATGGTAACTTGAACGGCATTGATGCGATAACGATGTGGGTGAGTGAGAAGCCTAATTATGACTATAAATCAAATTCTTGTGTTGGTGATGAATGCTTGCACTATACTCAGGTTGTCTGGTTACAGGAACAAAGGTAGCCTAAACCCATTTGGGCTTGGGCCACCTCAGTCCAAAATTTTTTCATATACTTAATGAAGATTTTTCAAATGACGCATTAAGATTCAATTCTCTATATAGTTTTAGCCCATTTAAAATTAAATTTTCTGAAAATTTTTATGTCTATATAAAATTTTAAATTTTGGTCCATCTAAAAATAATTTTTTTGACTATGTGTCTGTCTGATTAGCTTAGTGCATCTTAGATGTGGTAGGACTATGTGTAAAAATGGGTGGTGGTTTGTTCCTTGTAATTATGATCCTGTGAAAAATATTGAGGGTCAACATCACTATTGAATTATTGTTGTTTAATTAATTTTAATTTTAATTTTTTATGATATTCTCTTATCTTACGAGATATATATTTAATTATAAATTACTAAATGGCCGGTTGATTAATTATATATTGATTGTGTGATTATTATTATAATATATTTATTGAAAATATAAGGACTAATATTTCCCAAGAATATTGTTGATGGACTTGATCTTCATTCATAGCCTAAGAACATTAACAATTCAACATTGTAGAGTAATTGCTACATATTATATTAAATCTATATCAAATTAATAAATTGTATGAATAAATTTAAATTATATGCTCAATAATAACCTAATCAGAAATGATTAGACTCAACTTTAAATCTCATAAAAAACAAAGATTATTTAAATTTATTTTATATCCGATATATATTTTATAATTTGTCTGATATTAAATCTTGGCTTGTATATAATATTTTTTAGTAAAAAAAAATTATATATATATATATATATAAGTGAGAATTTTAAAAAATAATAAATTCTCAAATTGAATCATATTATTTAAAACCACAATGAGTTAATTTATTTCTAAAAAAAACCATTTTTACTTCTCAATTTCTCTAACAATTTAACTAATTAGTTTTCATTCACACAATTACTTCCGATTATTAAAAAAAATGCAACCACAAAAATTATCTCTATATTTAGTTAAGCCAAGTCATTGTAAGGATAAATTTCCCACATTACTTCCCTATAAATACCCAAAACTTGCATACCCAATTTGTGCTAAGAACCTCATTTTTCTCTTCTCTAGTTCTCTCCCTTAATAGAACTAGAAAATGGGGTTCATCGAGTTCGTAGTTATAGCCCTTTTTTTCGTGGGATTAACCCTAACACCTCTTTCTCTAGCCCAAAACTCTCCTCGAGACTACCTTGCTGCACATAATACTGTTCGAGCTAAGCTTGGAATAAGACCACTTGCCTGGAACACCACATTGGCAACCTATGCTCAAAACTACATAAATTCCAAGATTGGAAGTTGTGAAATGGTGCATTCAGGAGGTCCTTATGGAGAGAACTTAGCACAAGGTTATGGCGAATTTAATGGAGTGGAAGCAGTGAAATTATGGGCAGATGAGAAGCCTAATTATAATTATCAATCTAATATTTGTATTAGAGATCAATGCTTACATTACACTCAAATTATATGGAAAAACACACATCAAATAGGTTGTGCTAGTGCTAAGTGCTACAATGGATGGAATTTTATTAGCTGCAACTATTATCCTCCAGGAAACTATATTGGTGAAAGACCTTATTAAATTTAGAAAGAGGGGTTAATTAATAATTTAATTAATCATGTGAAACAGGGCTTAATTTTCTTAAATAATTAGCTTTGATTAATTAGTATTTTTAATAAAGCTAATTAGCTATATAGCATAAGTATGCTAATATATAATTGTAATATTTACAAGAGCATTTCTCTTGGTATATATTAATGAAGCTACGAACTTGTATTGCCTATATATGTGATTTAAGTTCAATTTTAATTACTATAATTGTTCTTTCAATTCATATATATAAATATATATTATATGATTTTGGATTACTTAACTATTCAGTCTTATTTTTTCTTCTTCTTCCTTTTTTTTTTTTTTTTCTAGTTCTTATAGAAGTTTATTAATTTCTCTTCTTTGACCGGTTTATATAAATTGGCTGCAATAATTAAGTGACAAAGTCATATTTTTTTTTTTAGTCGAAAGAGATAATTTTCATTTATAAAAATAAATTATATGAATGAAAGTAAATAAAATATAAAATCTCACAAATTGTAAACCATATTCTTGAATCCAACTTAAAGGATAATAATTTGTTATAAATTATTTAAATAAAAAATAAAGAAAAAATAAATTTTATTATATAATATTTATTAGACATTTGAAAAAAGGTACTTATTTATGGTTATTTTAATAGTTATTTACTAAAAGTTGTGTCTATCTTAAGTTTATATTATTTGAGATTTTTAATATGAATATATGTTTTTAAAACTATTTTATATGCTGAAATTTTAATAGACAATATTTTTATCTCTTTATAAATCAAAACCTTTAAATCCAAAAAAATCAAAATTTATTTCTCAAATTTCTAATTTAAAATTTTTACTATTTATTTAGTGCATAACTTTTTAAAACTAGTCATATCTGCTAAAACTATTTGTATTTTATCCTACAACAATCTCAATAAAGAAAGAATATGGTATAATTTCTATAAATTAATATTATTAAAACTCATAAATTTTATTAATTAAAAGAGATATTGATTAATCGATAAATTAATAATTTATTAATTTAAAAAAAGTATTTATAATTCAATAAATATATGTTTAATCAACTAAAAACTTTTTATATTTTACCAATCTTACAATCAATGAATTAAAAAAAAAGGTGATTAATTAAATATGAATTTATTGACATGAAAAAAATATATAATCAATTAAATATGAATTAAATAATTTGAACAAACAAATATATGATAAATTGAATATGAATTAAATGAAGTGAATAAAAAAAAGTAAGTATAATTACTTAAATTTAAAATTATTTTTACAGTCATATTTTAATAAAGTATTATATGTATAATATTGATAAATTATTAATTTATAATATGAATGAGAGCATGTAATTATGTAAGAATTTTTAGAAAAATAATATCATATTAATTTATCAAAATCATTAATTTAGTTTAATATCTCAAATCAAGACCGTAAAAAATTATTATATAATAAAAATTATTAATTTATCGAGTACTAATTTATAAAAGTTATGCTACATTACTTTTAAGAAAGTAAATTTATACATTACAAGACATATTTTACTTCAACTTTATTTATATTCTTACATTTAATATTTTACATATATTTCTATATTTATGTTCTTGGTTTTTTGTTTTCTTATTTTCAATAATCTTTTACATTTAATATTTTATATATATTTCTATAATTTTTGTTCTTGGTTTTCTTCTCTCCTTATTTTAATTAATCTTTCAACATAATCGATTTAAAAAGACAATGTTGACAAAGCAATTATTTGGCATAATAGTGATAAACACGCTTATATATTTAACGAGTATACCATGTTAACAAAGCAATTGAGTATATCATTTTCAAGTTTATCAATATCTGAATCAGAAGCACTCAAGTTTGTGTTCTCCTGTAACATATAAAAGAATAAGAATTATTAAGTTTATGGAACTTCAATATTTTGAAGACAAAAGAAATTGTAAAAGAAAATGTCAAAACATATTTTGAAGGGGCATTTATTGGTTAGCGCCTCCCAGATGCCACTGATTCAGCTGAGAAAAGATGCTTCATTTGTGACAGCACTGAATCCTGGGCAGGATTATAAGGATAGTCTTTCGAAGGTATTTCCAGAATTGCAGGAACTGGCTTGTTGTAGCTATCTACCAAAAACCTTATCATATTTGCAACCTGAAAATCAGAAGGTATATGATCACTATATAATTTCATAAATACCAAACTAAAGTTGAAAGGACAACAATGAAATGTAAACCATGCATTCATTTCTATTATCCCTGTAATCGTAGCAAAGAGAAGAAGCAGAGATTTAAGAAATAAGACTTAGATTGAGCAACTTGATCTGAAACTATGGTTGATCTAAAATGTTGTTAACAGAACACACACAAGAGTCCGACAATTACCAACAGAGATCAGAAGTCCATTCAAAGAAGGTAATTGAACTTCTTAATAAATCCCAACCATATACAAGTTGCTCAAGTGAGCCATTCATGGAGGCAATAGCTCATAACGTATTTCACTGAATTGTTTTTTCAGCATTACTAGGCAAGAAAGCTGCTCTTAAACATGCCTGCACATAGTAACACTCACTAGAGATGAAGTAATGGTCCAAATTCAAAACATACCAAGCACTACAAACTACAGTAGTTTAACTGATAAAGATTCTTCTTTTGATAGGTGCCTTGGACATAAACTGTGTTCGTGCATCATAACTGAAAACAAATGCTTTCCAATGGCTATTGAAATGACCTAATACATAAATCATTTTTACAAACTAAGTTGAAAATGCAAGATGAAATATTAACATGTGCTCCTTTCTAGTATCCTTATCACCATATAGATACAGATACAGAGAAGATCATCTTTGAATGATCAACTTGAATGTGAACTACAGTTTTGACCTAAAATGTTAGATGTGTGGAGCATATCAAAAGTAAAACATTCAAAATCCAAATTAGTGAAAGGGAACATCAGTCTAACAGAAAATTAGGCTAGTCTAATGATTTCCCACACCAATATGATATTTTATTAGATAGCTCCATAGTGGTAAAAGTGACCATAAATAAGTACCCCAGAACAAACAATAAAGAGATGAGGACTCTAAGATGGTACAAAGACAAACAGTTGTTCAACCAAGCAATTTATTGATGCATCAACCCTAATAGTGATTTGTATATCATATGTGGGTGTTTGGCAACCCAATTGGAAGTCTCAAAATCAAGTTTTGTAAGGAAACATTGGCTCTTTAAGTCAATCGGATTTTTTTTAGTGTTTGGCAATAAATCAAAACGGGTTTTTAAAACATTTCAATTGAGTTTTTTTATAATCAGTAAGTTAATGTTTTTTTTTTTTTTATTTGTTAACAAAATTTCATTTTAACAAAGCTCCAATTTGACAATTGGGTTGTCAAACGCCCCATTGTATCATGTTCTCCATATCACTAGATTCTTGAGGCTGCTGCTTGACATGTCCAAGATCAATAAGCATCACACAGTCAAATACATGGGAAGACAATTGTTCAAACTTAAAAGCATGTGCTTCATGCTACACAATCAATTCATTCAATATACTCTCCTCATGCATCATAACTAGAACACAGACACTTCAGGACTCGACTACACTTGACTAATCTTATTTATCATTACTAATAACCATGCTATCATGTAACAGCTCTCTACAGAATGCAAAAGAATCGAACATTATTTTACATATTCAGATATCAGCAAGCAAAACAGCAAAAAGACATTAAAATGAACTAGTGTGAGAACAACTTACATATTGACTAATCAGCACTATAGCAATATCCTCCCTGCTTGTGAAATCCTTAAATGCATCTTCAATTTGTTTAACAGTTGTTTCTACAAAATAGCCAAAAAAATTTATGGGCACAAGAAAAAAGACTACAAAATCAAGTTTTAAAGAAAGAAATAATTTAAAAGAACTTTTCTGTTCAATAATTACAAAAAGTGAGGGGAACAAAATTAAGAATCTCAAAACCTAATTCCAACCTGCAGTAGCAAAATTCAAATGTTATTTCCTGTTGTCCCTTTTCTTGGCAATGATATTAACAAAATTAGATCAAGCTAAAACATGCAAAGGTTAACTCTTTAATTCCTTGAAATAACATATGCAATTAAATTGGAACTTAAAAATTTGGAGGACAAGTTTCACTGTAATGTGGTAGTATATATCTGTACAAGTTATAATTCGTCGACAATATATTATAATCAACTGTTATCTTTTATAAGATCCATTTCTTGTCTTTAAATGATTGTGATAAACATACTTTCCAGTTGCCAAGTTAAGGGGGAGGAGAGAGGTTTTAATGTGCAATGGAAATCAAATTGCTTTGAGGAAAAGTAGAACCCGAACAGTAACATAGTACAATCACAACCCAACCAGAAGACCTATGACATTGTTGTGAGCTTTGGAACCTGTGCCAAATCAAAACATGCCTCGAATCTAAATATGAGATGAGCATATAATTAAATAGCTATTTACTTGAAGCCTGTGGAAGAAAACCAAGGACATGGTTCCCCCAAAAGAGTTGTACTCATTCAAAACAAGTATCAAAAGTAGTAGTAAGAATGCTGTAATCACCTCAAACGAATACAATAAGATAGTTAAACATCTTTATTTTGTTGGTCTACTTCACCCTACAAAGTGGTAGTAGGATCCGCAGTGGTTATGTATCCAAATTTTAGTCAAGTCCTACGAAGAAATGATACCCATAGTTTTGTCCATAGTTTTGTATAACAATTTCTTGTTGGATATCTAAAGGCTTTAAGAAAGAATGATAAGGATAATTTATGGTGTAAAAATTACATAATAATAAATAATAGGTCAGCGAGTACTAGTATTGACCATGTTTGCACAAGCAAAAATGTAGTCAAAGTTCAAGAGCATACTTGAGTCTACAAGGAGGTAATTTGTCTTCCACCACAAATCAACATTACCAACTCCAGCAAGCAAAAAGCCAACTACCGAGTCCTATATCAAATGAACAATTCATCAGCTATGCTGAAACAGGTCACACACCGCATAAGATAACAACAGCTACCATGATAGAAAAATGGGAGCACGTGTGTATGCATCACTGTATGCATGGGAAGGCTATTAGTGATAATAAAAATACTTCATGCTGTTTGGCCAATCTAAAAGCAACAAATCCATAGCAGTCAGCTCATATAAAGGATAAGCAAAAAGGGATAAAGAAAAACTTATAAAAAATCCCCATTAAGAACAATACAATTGACAGCTTACACAACTCCTACATCAAAAACAATCCCTACTGATATACTTCAAACCCAACAAAATGCACACTTGCATTGATCCAATAGTTACTTCAAGCCCCTTAATGCGCATATAAAACCAATAATATCTCAATCTAAAATTCCTTATTATACCCACATAAACAAATGAAATTATGATATAAGGTAAAGCATACAGTAGCCAAACAAACCCATTTTCAAGTATCTACTAGAATGCAGAAATTGGAAAAATCAAGATATATATATATAATCTGAAAAGGAGTCCAAGTACCTTCGATCCTTCAAAGCAAGATAATCTGATTTGAGATCTTAGAAGAGCTACTCTCTTTTTTACAGTTGAGAAAGACAGTGAGAAAGAGAAAGAAATCAATAGCTTGTTAACTTTTCATGGTAGATGGCAATTTGTAATTTTATCAAGGTATTATTGTAATAAACTGATAATCGGAGCAAGTATTATTGGGCCTAAATATTGTTGGATTAACATCTATGGCTATTTGTTCAATCACTGGATTAGGCCCAATAAACTTCAGTTTGAAGAATTTCTTTATAGGGCTACAACATATGGGACCATATTTATTACATACAATACATATATGTAAATTAAGAAAATAATTAAACTTTTTTGTTTTATGAGGTCAATCATCAAATGAGGATAAATTTCAAATTTTAAATTTATATTTTAATTTGATAATTTGATGCGACATAAATAAATAAAAATTATTTTTTAACTAAATTATAATTTTATAGATTAAATTATAATTTGTTAATTACTTTTTAATCCACGTGAAGCTTAAGAACGAAAGCTAATAGAGATAATGACGAAATTACAGGTTTTAATAAAGCTAAAATTAAATTTATATTTCAAAAAATATTAAAAGTTGATGTACTTTTAAATTTAAATTTGATTATGAAAATTATACTTTTTTCCTAAAATCAATTTCCATGTGATCACGTGAACTTGTTTAAACTATTTTTGTCAAGAATGTAGCATTTTCTCTCAAACAAAAAGTTGAGGATGTCATTTCCTCACTTATCCTTGCTTTATTCCTTGTCCCTATTCCAATTTGGACATAGTGTAAGTTATTAGTTAAAATTTTAGATTGGTTTTAAGTTATAATTGACTGTTGGGTCATTTATCTAATAAAATTAACTTTTTATAGATAAAACAAAATTGCTAGTTCTTAATTATGTTTGTTTATAGAATTAAGCTCGAAATAATGCATATGCTAAAGATTGACGATTGAATAATTAGCTAATAGTGAATGTAATAAAAAAAAAAATAATGCTTTCAAAAACTCAATCCTTCCATTTATATTTTTTTTCATAAATTAAGGCTCACGATCTTACTCATAAACATACCCATCCATATATATATACATATAAATGTCCAAAATGGTCATATATATATATATATAGCTTTGAAAAATGATGATTCAAATTTAAAATTTTATAATTATGAAAATGACTTTAATATCATTTAATTAAAAATTTATTAGTAATTTTTTTTTATTTTTTAATTTAATAAAAATAAAAAATTTATTTTTAAATTTAATTTAAATACCATTAAATTAAAGCGTATTTGCAAACATTTTCACATTTTAATTTGCAACTTGAAATTTCTCCTATTCCTTCTAATAGTCACAACTCACAACCAAACAATCTTATTTTTCTATGTAGGAAAATGACGCATCTCTAGATGACCCATAAGGTATGTTGTAATAATCGCACCAATCACATAAATATATCGAGCATGGAATTACATATATGGGAAATATGAAAAAAAATTAAAATTTAATGACGAAATTTGGGATCAATTAAGGGATGTTTGGTGCGTCTACTAAATATCTTTAATTGTCGATTACCAATATACGAATTATCAATTGAAAAATTTATATTATTTGATTGTTTAATTAAAATATCTGATTATGATAAAAAAAAATTTAATCTGCAAATATCATAAATAGTTATAAATTATTTATAGTAATTTGAGATTTGACAATCGTATTTTTACATTAATCACATATTTGATAATTATTCTACCAAACACCCCTAAAACCACTTGACTATACTATCACTTTGCCTAGCTAGTAAGTATATATTAAGACAACTCAATGATTTTTCTTTAAGAAAAGATTCTTGATCATTAAAAAAAAATTAAAAATTTACGTTAAACAATTATATATTATCATTAGAAATTTTTGTATGATATAATGTAATATAGTACAATCAAATACAACATATCACACAACAAGTTTCATAATCCATTTATATATTTTATTATTTTCTTAAGAGTAAAATTACGATTTTAATATTATTTATAATTAGGCGAGTATCGGTTTTTATTGAGTTAGAAGTAATAAATTTTAGTTTGAAGAATTTCTTTAATTTTGAATATTATCTTCTCCTCTCACCAAAAAATAATAAAACTAATCTCGAAACTTTTATATTAAAAATATATTTCTAAAAGATAATGAATAAAATTTTAAATTTAAAAATTTATATTTTTAACTAATAATATCTTTCATATATTAAAAATAAATATCTATAATTATAAATAAAAAATTATGTTTATCTATATATTTTCAATTAAAATAATAATGTCAATAAAATTATGATTATCTATATTATTTACTATTTATTAGTATTTGGCATATTAAATTATATTCTTTATAATTGATCTTTGAATCCCCAATGAAATCAATTTCCATATGATCACGAGATCTTAGTTAAACAATTTTATCTCAAACAAAAAAGTTGACTATCATTTCCTCACTTATCCTTGCTTTATTCCCCATTACTGTTTTAATTTAGATATAGTGTAAGTTATTAGTTAATATTTTAATTTGATATTAAGTTATAATTGACTGTTGGGTCATTTACCTATAATTAACTTTTTTTATAAATAATACATAATTAATTATTTTTCTTTATATAATTAAGCTCGAAACAATGCATAAGTTAGATTGATGATTGAATAATTAGTTTATAGTGAAACTAATAAGATATGATACTTTCGAAAATTCGATCCCTCTATCTATAATTTTCTTTATAAATTAAAACTCAAAACCTGACTTATAAATATATCTTATAGTTCTCATCACCTCCAAATGTTTATATGACCTTTTTGATTTATAAATAAGGGCTTAGATTTAAAATTTTATAACTCTAAAATGACTTTAATACCATTTAATTAAAAATTTATTAATTTAAAAATTTATTTTTTATTTTAATAAAAATTTAAATTATAATTCAAATATCATTAAATTAAAGCATACTTGCAAGCTTATCACATTTTAATTTGCAACTTGAAACTTCTCCTATTCCTTCTAATAATCACAACTAGCAAACATACTTTTATTTATTTTTCTATGTGGGAAAATGATGCATCTCTAAATGATCCATAGGCTACGTTGTAATTAGAATTGTGCAAGGTTGGATTCGATTCGAAGATTAGAAAATTTTCTAATTGAATTGAATTTTTAGAGATTGAAAAATGAAAAAAGTAAACTGAATTGTTTTTGTAAAATATTTGAACTGAACTAGTAAATCGGTTTGATTTTGTTCATTTTTCAATTATTTCAAATCAGACTTATTAAATTGGGGATCCTCTGTTTTTTGGTTGTTTTTTATTATACAAAATTAAAATTAAATATGAGAATTATTCATCTAAATAAAAATTAATTTATGACACACCATAATTATTAAATTAAAATTTTAAATATGAAAATTATTAAATGAAAATACATCCAAACAAATCATAATTAATTTATTATAAATCAACTATAATTATTAAATTCTCAAAAATATAATATATAATCTTAAATTTAAATTGAATAACTTAATTACTACGTGTATATATATATTATATTATCTATATAATATATATATGTATGCACAGTAATTTAATAACTTAAATATAAATTGAATAATTTAATTACTATATATATATTACTTATCGGTTTGATTCGAATTTTTTGAATATTTAGGATTTAGTTTGATTATTCATTAATTTTTGGATCCAAATCACTTCATATTAATCGGATCAATTCATTTCAGATATAAATCGAATATTCGAAAATTTTATATCTTTATTTATAAATAATTTAGATATATAATTCATATCGGATAACTCGCAATAATGATCACCAATAATCACACCAATCAGAATAATTTTATCGGCCATGAAATTACATATATAGAAAATATGAAAAAAAATTGAAAATTCAATAATGAAAACTGTGATCCACTAAGACGACTTGACTATACTGTAACTTTCCTACGCACATAGACAACAGTACTATCACTTTGCATTGTATATATTAAGACAAAGTAATTGTAGAAGGAATATAAATTGTGACCCACTAAAACCGACTTTACTATGTACATATATATATTACTTATCGATTTGATTCGAATTTTTTGATTATTTAGGATTTAGTTCGATTTAATTTAATTATTCATTAATTTTCAGACCCAAATCACTTCATATTAATTGAATCAATTCGTTTCAGATATAAATTGAATATTCGAAAATTTTATATCTTCATTTATAAATAATTTAAATGTATGACTCATATCGAATAACTCGCGATAATGATCACCAATAATTGCAAATTTTATCGACCATGGAATTACATATATAGAAAATATGAAAAAAATTTGAAAATTCAATAATGAAAACTGTGACCACTAAGACGACTTGACTATACTGTAACTTTCCTACGCACATAGACAACAGTACTATCACTTTGCATTGTAGATATTAAGACAAAGTAATTGTAGAAGGAATATAAATTGTGACCCACTAAAACCGACTTTACTATAATTTTCATACAAGTAAGACGACTGGACTATAAGAAATTATTAAATAACAAATTTTTTTTTTATATATAAAAATAAATTCATAAAAATATGTTTTATTCTAATAACATATAAAATTTATTCAAATATAAATAAAAGTAATATATTTTAATATTATTAAATAATTTTTTATTTATATAATTCATGTTGAATATATTTTTGCGATTAACAATATTATCATAACATGCGCCATTTTTCTACATATAGAAAATAAATAAAAATATGCTAGTTGTGATCATTAGAAGGAATTGAGATTTTTCAAGTTGCAAATTAAAATGTGATAAGCTGGGCGGATATATTTTTTTTACGAAATAAAAATTCAATAAATTTTAAAAATATAATATAAATATATTAATTTAAACCGTTAAAATTTAATAATTTAGATTTAATACACTTTTAATATATATTTTAAAATTATTTGATTTTTATTTAATAAAAAATATATTATTGAATTTGTTATAATAAATACTATCATATACGAATTTTAAAAATTTTAATAAAATTTTTTTAGACTTTAAAAAGACAATACAATAAAAGTTATTATATTTTTAACACAATAGTTCCTCAATCTCAATTCAGATCTTTTATTTTATTTAATGTTTTATCTTTTGTTCCGTCAATTTTTTTTTGCGTATCATATCATTAATAAAAAATTATTAATTGTTAAAATATTTTAAAAAAAGTGATATGACGCACTTAAAATTATATGAGAAAAAGGTGAGATATCAAATAAAATAAAAAATTAAAATTGCCCTCAACCCATTCCTGTGATTTAGCCACATGGGTCATCTAGAGATGTGTGATTTTCCTACATAGGGAAATAAATAAGGTTGAGGGGCTTGTGTTTTTTGATACAATAATTTTTTATGTCTTATATTTTAAAAATTTTAAAAATTATAATTTGATAGTATTTAATATAATAAATTTAATAATATTTTTTTTATATTAAACAAAAATTAAATGAATAATAAAAAATATATTATAAATTTTATATATCAAATTTAATGGTTTAATTTTATGGCATTTGTAAGTCATAAGTTATGATAAAAATTATAGATAAAAACATTATTTTCTATAGTGTTTCGATAAAGAAAAATAATTAAGAGCTAGTAGTTTGATATTATTTATAAAAAATTATTTTAAATAAAAAAAATAAGAAGAATTCTTTTTTATCTAGTTGATAATAACTACTTGCCACTTAATTTTTATGAACTGAAAATTAATTCAAGGTAAAATTTCAAATAACAATATCAAACTTACCTTGAAAATATGATTTGACTAGACATTTTAACCAAGTCATTTATGCAAAATTCTTAGAAAAAAAAATGGTCTTTTATATTTAAGATTCAGAAATTAATTTCCACATATAAAATCAACAGCAGTAATTAATTAATTAAATTAAATTACATGAAAATCAACTTTGTTTTAATTTTCAACCCTTCAATTTTATTGTTTAGAAATAATTTTCAACCCTTCATTGATTAATACAATTCCTTTGTATCCATGATACGAAAGTAAGTTCCATGTCCATTCCTCTCAAAGTGGTAATAATATTAGCTTGAATTTTTTATTTTATTTAATATTTTATTTTTTATTTTACGTATATTTTTATACGTCACATTATTTATAAAAAATATATTAATTGTCAAAATATTTTTTATAAAAAAAATAATATGACGCATAAAGAGATACATGAAAAGATATATACACCAAATACAACACATAATCCATATTACTAAACAAATATTAACTTCAATTTATCCAATTTCCAAGTCATTCATTCACAAAAATTTTCACTATTAGTTGTCTATAAATACCAATCAAGCATGTCACCATTTTTCATCCATTTGCCTGAAATTAATCTTCATTTATACCATAAACAAAACAAAAAATGTTGTGCAAACTTTTACTAGTTCCCCTCTTTTGTCTAATGAATTTAACCCTAATTCTTCCCTCATACGCCCAAAACTCACCACAAGACTTCGTAAATGCACATAACCAAGCTCGTGCAGCTGTGGGAGTAGGACCAGTGACTTGGGACAATGCAGTTGCGGCCTATGCGAAAAATTACGCTAATCAACGCAGCGGTGACTGCAGACTCATGCACTCCGGTCGGTATGGCGAGAACCTAGCGGGAAGCTCAGGTGAACTTTCGGGCACGGCAGCTGTGAATTTGTGGGTTAGTGAGAAAGCCTTCTATAACTATAATTCTAATACTTGTGCTGCTGGTAAGGAGTGTAGACATTATACTCAAGTGGTTTGGAAAAATTCTGTCCGCATAGGATGTGCTAAGGTGAGGTGCAACAATGGAGGAACTTTCATTACTTGTAACTATGATCCTCCAGGCAATTATATTGGCCAAAAACCTTATTAAATTTATTAACTTGTTAGCTTACACTTATAAGCTTGTCATTTCTATGAACAAGCTATATATATGTAACATGAAATAATGGTACGATGAATTGTAATGTAATCTTTACAATTTCTTATCAAATCTACCTATTCTAATGATTATAATTTGATGATTATTTGTTTTTTTTTTTTAGTACTTTGGAGGAGATATTAGTATTGATAATATATGCAATGCTAAATTGAGTAAATTAAAAAGTTCAATGAAAAGTCATAGGTCTAGCTATTTTATATTTTATTAAATTATATTTAAAAGCAAATCACTAAATATTAAAGCATATATGTATTATAAAATTTAATTAAGTGTTTTTGACACATATTAATTGTAAAGTATATTAATTATTCATATATCAAAATATTAAATATGACGTATGGTAAATTTTTTTACCAAGAAGGCTATGGACCCTAATTAACCCCCAAAATTTTTTAATTTTGAAGTTTTTATTATCTCTATATGGGATTGATGTTGAAGATTTTAAGGTGAATGATAGATCAAATATTTGTAACTGTGCAATAAAACTTATTTAAAGATGGAGAGAAATCAAATTATGATATGATATAGCCACCAAATGAAACTGAGTTACCACTGTTATATCTAACCAATTATTCTATCGATGTAATTTTCTTTCTACTTACAAAGACTATCATCTTTCGAGTTAAATTCATAAATATGATTTACAGTTTGTAAAATTTTATATTTTATGTATTATTATCCATGTAATTTATTTTTATGAATGAGAATTATCTCTTCCATAAAAAAAAAATAAACAATTATTTCAAACAAAAATTTAAATATTTCATAAACAAATTTTGTTGAGAAAATATTTCACTTAATGAAGTATTTATAATTAATGGTTTATCACCTCTGGGTTATTAAAAAATTTGGAGTTCATTTCACCCATGGTATTCCAACTTATAGATCGCGCACATTATTATCCTTAAATTTTAAAACGTAACACAAAAATACTTAGATTTTTAACCGCGTTTCACTTGCAGTCCTTATCCGCCCCAAACTAAGGTTATTTCTATTTTGACCTCCAAAAGTCCTCTTTTTCTTTCAAAGAAATCCCAAACCCCTCCTTTTAGGTTCTGATACTATTTAAGTGAGTCTGCCCTCCCTCTAATCACTCTGTTCAGAGGCGGAATTACAGAGAGCTACTCCTAGAGATCTTTTAAAAGGTTTTTTTTTTATTTCTGATTTCTTTCAGCTTTTTATACTCATTGTGATAACGAGAGTTAGCAACAAGTCCTAATGGACCTTTGTTCTCAAGGAAAAATTTGTCAAAGAAAAATTTCTCAAATTCACTCTGTCTCAGAGTCAACTCTTCTAAATTTTTGAACAATTTATCTATAGAATTATTTAGAGAGTCTAAACGATCTATAATAGAATTTAATAAACCTATTACTGGATCCTTGCTTACACCGTGATCTAGGTGATGACAATCAGGATAAGAGCAATATGAAGAATTACTGGTTATCCAATAAATGTGCAAATGCACCAAGCCTTTCTAAATAATGGAAATTATTAAACTCAAGTTCTTGGTCTAGAAAATTTTTAAGTTCAAAATCTCTTTTATTTGGCCTTTCAAGTTTTTCAATTCTTTCTATAGCAACAGGTAATTCTATTGTTCTTTGTTCATATAACGGAAAGAAAGGATCCTGCAGTCTAAGACTGACACTAAACTCTTCCCTCCTAGCTTGAGTTAAAGCTAGTCCTCTAAGCCAATTGTTATTAGCAGATCGGATGGAAGACATAAACGTTCAATTATAAAATTAAAACATTTATAAAATACATACCTTTGTAGACTGGGTCCACTAAGCTTCCGCAATCGCTTTAGCTTTTCCTTCCAAGCTCGGCACCAACAATATCTCCAGAGAGATATGGAGGATATGACTTACTGCCCTTTCTTGTTTAGGTCTTACTGCAACACTGCTGGATATCAGCCCGTTTTGAAGGATGCAAGGTATATAGAAGCAAAATAATCATACAGATAAAGACTTGATAAAGATTGTTCTTTTAGAGAAACTCTGTATTTTATTTCACCTCCCTTCTTCAATAAGCTGAAGAGGTATATATAAAATCTTTACAAACATAGCTGGTGTCTGTATTACTGTTTGCCAGCTCAAAAGAAAACTAGTACAATAATTAAGATGGGTAACTGGAATAGTATGTCAGCTTTACAATATTTGAAAAAATGGACAGCCGGTGCCACGAGGACTGTTTTCCAGCTGTATTTGGTACAATAATTAAATACAGACAAAGACTTCTTTAATTTTACAGCTAAGAAGTCAGTCTTTATCTGGGATACGTTCTTTTCATTGTGACCACAAATTTTAAAGCTATTCTGCAAACAATGCTTTAATATTTGCAGCAACTTCTAAAAAATAATTCATCAATTATCACGCTGAGGCTGACGTCATGGATGACGTTTTTTGTCACTCCATTTGTGAGTTACTGACTGGGGCATCCATGCTTTCTCTTAGCTCTGCATATCCCATAGCCATTTCCTCTGTAACACGTTGCTCTCTGAATTGAGCAACCTTCTTCCAGACCTTCATGGTTTTTGGTTGAAAATCCAGACTTGGATCTAAATCCACTAGTCTCAGAAACAACTTTTGTGCTTCTTCTCATCCCTTAATTATGGACAATACTCTTGTAATGGGAGTATATTGGGACCAGATTGTAACAAAAACTTTACCATCTCCAAGAAGGACATAATTACTTGCATAGATGGCCTTCTCTAGGCTAGCTTTGAAATTTTCAATTCTCACAACTTGGGTAATAATCTTGTTTTCTTTATACATGGTAAAATAAAAATTTAAGTTCTGATTATTAACCTTCTGTGGCTCAACAAATTCTTTAGCCATAACAGGACGGAGATCCCAAATTTGATAAGGATAACGAACCGTTCCATCCTCACCACAATCCATAATTGTGCTAATAATATAA
>CANXYC011315297.1:0-10546 GCA_948193065.1 Aleurites moluccanus
ATCGGCCATTGACAAATCACAGTTTAACAATCAGATTGAAATAATAATTTTCAGACTTAACCCACCAAGCAGAAACAGAATTATCACAAATTATTGAATAAATCCCAGACCCAAAAGAAAATAAATCCACTTATCCAGCCAAAATTTTCCACAGGCCCAGTAGTAATAGAAATCCCCAAGGTAAGCAGCAGCAAAAAAAAAATGGAGTATTGCATAGTAAATACACAACCAGCAACAGAGAAAAAAAATTTAAGGAGAGGACGAAATATTCCCTGAAGATGGTGAGTACTGAAGCAAAGAAGACAACAGAAGTGCTGGAAAGAAGGAATCGACGCCGAAAATCCAAATCGAAAGATGGAGCTCCGAGATATGTGCCTCCAGGTGCCGACGCGTGAGGCAGATGGCAGATGCTTTTGTCTGCGCTTGAAGCTCACGTGCCGAGCTTCTGGGGACCAGACTCCGGGGAAGCGTCCATCGGCAAGAGGCGCTCCTGTTGACACCGGTGGCCTGAGCAAACCGTCACTGAAATAGGGGACCCAAAAGAGTTCACAATTCTGCTAGCTGGGCAGAATTGAACCTCAACAGATTCTGCTCACTTGGCAGAAACAGAAGCAAAGAAAGGAATTTCAGAACCTTATGATGCTCTGATATCATGTAAACATTGAAGATAAATTATATTTCTTGTGTATTTCATCATAGGTACAAACATGTATATATACAGATATGAGAATATATATATGGAAAGATAAATTAAATGCCTAAAATCAAACCTATATCAAATCTCACAGGCTATTATATTTCTGTTTCTATAACAGATGTAAACTATGAAAATAATAAAAATATATAGAATTTAATCAAACCAAGATACACCAAGACTCGGTGAATCGCCCTCAGGCTTCGTTTGTATTGTTGATGGTTAGATGACTTTGAATTTCAAGAACTTCGATTGCTTGAAGAAAGATGCTTGCTTGCTAATGATTTTCTTTGAATCAAAACTTTGATACAATTGAATTTACTTCTTTGTATTAAGAAATACTATCAAGAATTCTCCTGTTATATTTATTGGAAGAAGTTTTAGAAGAAAGAATAGGACTCAACTAACTTTCTTGATTTCTTAAGAATAGCTTGATTTAATTCTTTAATGAAAAAAATTCTTTTTTTTTTTTAACAAAATATTGGATTTAAAAACTTAATTTGACAAATAAAATTCAAAAATATTCAAATTTAGTTTTGATTAAAAAAGGTGATTCTTTGTAAACTTTTCAGTCAAGCTTTCATCGTAATTTTTTGGATCCTTCAACTTGTAAGGGTGAAAGCCTATTTATAGGCTTCTCCCCCTCTCTAAAATAGGAAAATATAACTTTTAAAAAATTCCTATTCAGATTTTATGTAAGTTCCAAGAAAATAAAAACTCCTAATTAGCTAAAATAGAACTTCCTAACTATTTTATAGGTTGCTTGCTAACTAAGGCATCTTTTTTAATTTTTTAGCCAAATCTTCCAATTTAACAAAACTATTAAAAAGGAACATATTTTAGAAACTAATTAGGTAATAAAATAGACCTGAAAACCTTAAAAATTGAAGAAAAATCAGATGGTAAAGTGGCAGCATGGGCCTAGGCGAGTGGAGATGTACGCTCAGAGGCCTTGGGCTAAGTGGCCTATCAAAGGGCCGGACGACCCTAGGCTCATATGGGCCTGACGGCCTCTTGTGCCCTCATTTTTACACCCAAACTTTCAAAAATGACCTAAGAATTTCTAAAATCATTTAAAATAGTGTTTAAACTCTTTTTATTTAGATTTTAACTCAAATAAGTCCCGGGCTATTACGAGTCCGTCGGCTTATCACAATCGAGCCTCTTCGGCCCGATTTGTGTTCGGACCTCTAAACATTACCCAAAATGACCTGAAAATGTTCAAAATCATTTAAAACTGTATTTAAAATCTTTTTATTGAAATATCAACTTAAATCAACCTGGGCCAGGACCCGACGGTTTCCCGCAATCGGGCCCCGCAACCATTCACAAGCCTGATTTGCTTCCGGACCTTCGAACATAGCCCAAAATGATCCAAAATTATTTTAAATAACATTTTGACTCTTTTTACCAAAACATAAACCTTGATCATCAATTTCTAAAAGAACATAGCAATTTCCTCAATCCAAAAAATGAAAGCAATCTCTTGACAAACAACTTCCTTGCACAATCTTGGCTGTTAAAGCCTCATCATCTAGTTTCAGCTCGAGCTCAAGATGTATCAAAAATTGATGCTAATAGTTTGTCCCTACATTAGTAGGGTTTGTGAAGCACGTGTGCTAGTGAACACAGTGCAACAAAGCATGCTAAAGTTCATGCAATCATTCAAGGTTAAGATATACAAACAAGAACATATCACTCTTGTATATTTTGGTCACATCAGGAAATTCTTTCTAGTCAATGCAAATTACTCTTATTTTGGGAAGTCATCAAAATATCAAAGAATTTCTATCCAAGTAATATAAATATAATTCTGCCATAGAAATATTTAAGATCTTCTATCCAAGCAATGTAAACTATAATTCTTCCATTGAAACAATAAGGATCTTCTATTCAAGTAATATAAATATAATTCTGCTATCAAAACATTGAGGAACTTCTATCCAAGCAATGTATATATAATTATGCCATAGAAACATTGAGGAACTTCTATCCAAGCAATGTAAATGCATTGAGGAACTGCTATCCAAGCAATGTAAATAGAATCCTACTATCGAAATATTAAGAAACTTCTATCCAAGAAATGTAAATGTATTGAGGAACTGCTATCCAAGCAATGCAAGTATAATCATACCATCGAAACATTGGGGAATCTATTTCCCAGACAATGTGAGAGTACTTGATTTGTTTTCTTTGAAACTAGGGTTTTTATGTTTATTCTTATCTTCACTCAATCGTTTATTAAAGATTATGCTTAATCAGTATCAACAAGGACTGTGCCTAATATTTATCAATAAGGACTACACCTAAACATCATCAGCAAAGACTGCGCCTAATCTTTATCATCTATAATGGGTAAATCTTATATTTTCTTCATCATGATATCTTCATGTAAGATATGAATATGTAAAAATATTTCACAAAGAATGATTCCTAAAATTCAACATGTATGCAAGTGTGTATACATATCATTGTCCTTATGGATTTTCTATTCAATTGCAAACTTTTCAAAGGAGAGGAGATTCTTATTAAAAGGAAACTATGCTACTCTAGCCAAAAAGCATCATGAAAGCAATAATCTTCGAGATGTCGGACTAAAGGAAACAACTTTCATATACGAGTTTCTTAGAAAATTTAGAGATTCATATTTATCAAGGGGAAGCAAACTCAAGAATTCATCATTTAAACATTCAAGGGTATACCATAACCTTAGCCGAAATTCAAGCTTTGAAGATGTTTGAAGCATCTACTTAAGGGTCTGTTACTCTACTTTTCATTTGACTTGAGGAATCTTTCTTTTGCATGATTGTAACCAAATTTGTTTTCCTTCTTTATCCTTTTACTTTAACTTTTGTCAAAACTGCCCCTTAGGGTTTTCAACTTAGCGACCTGTTCTTTCTTTTATTTTCTTTCTTTCCAAATTTAATTCCTTTATGAACATAAGGATGTTTCTTATAAGAAACATGCAAAGTAGAATCCATTCTACAAGACAAGTATTATACTAGCTTCATGTAGCTTCATTCATCTAATATGAGTATAACAACATTTGCATGACTTCTCATTTGTTATTGATGGGCCCTTTCAAGTTTTCCAATGAAATATTTCTCTCAAGTTCCATAACTTTTGCCTAGGTAGACTTCCTGAAGTTTTCTAGCTAGTGAGAATTATTGCTTTCTTCTTCTTTTTTTTTTTTTTTTTTTTTTTTTTTTTTTTTTTTAAATGGACTTTACCTTGACCTTGAGTAACATTCTATTTTCAACTTCTCATGACTTTGGTGAAAGAAAGAACAATGCGGTCTTGAAGGTATTAATTTCAGAGAGGTAAAGTTAAAGGTATTTGGATACTCCTCTTCTATTTTGATTCTTCCAAATTCACCAATTTATTCCAATCTGTTTGAATTGTTACTCAAGCCTTTGTGGTAAGCTCACAAAATCCATCACAATTTTCATCTTATCTTCTGGTGTAATCTAGCTCCAAGATGTTCGTAGTATCTTTAAACTTAGGCCAATAATTAATCTCTACATTTTGCCCCTATGCTTCTAATGATTTCTCAAGGAAGGACTTGCCCCTATGTTTTCAAAGATTTTGTCTAGCAAGTAATTACCCCTAGTTTATGTGTAACACCCTAGAGTTTTGACATGATTACTAGACAGTTTTCTTAAGTACCGGTCCGATAACATCGAAAATAATTTCATAGCTTAAAGAATTAATACAGTACTAAATCTAAAATTATTTAATATAGACATATGGATAATAAGAGAATTAAAATAATGTTATTTATTAGTAAAAAAAAGAATGAAAAAGTGTTATGGATGATGAAAAATCAATAGAATGGCAAAACCATAAATAAGTGCAACTTTAGGGGTATTTTTGAAAACTTGTTATCTAAAACTAAAAATCAGACCCAAAGCAATATTAAATGATAAAACAGCCTAAAATAAGTCATTTCACTCCCCACACTGATATTTGATTCTAAATATAAATAATAGAATTAATTACAGAAAGTTATCGAGTAAAAGTATAAATAAACATAGTTTGGGGGCTTTAGTGCAAATACTCAAAATTTTGGCATATAAATACCATGCCTTAGATATTTTATCACGTCCCAAATGCGAAATATGACGGTCCTAGGATATAAGAACTGCCAGAGGTGATCGACACCCATAGAACCTAAAACATATCCAAATAACAACTTACTGTTACCAAATTAATTAATATTTCTGATTCTGCAATATGTAATTTTGTCACTGTATTCATTTACCACACATGTCATAATCATAATTAACTCCTATATAATATTATACATTCATTTATACAATCTATCTATATCCATATACAAATCCATGGAGCTGCTAGAAAATAATACATAAAATAGAGTTAATATAATTACACTGCCAAAACACACTGCTGGTTCCACAGAGGAAGAGATTCTGGAACCCACTTACTACTCCTGACCTGAAAAATGTTCAACAACTATAGAATGATTATAAAAATACTCAGTGAATCTAATATATATCATATCACATATAAGGGCTGGATAATCAATATGAATAATAGATAAACAATTTCAGTTAATAAGCTTTTGCACACCAGTTACAGAAGAAAGAAAGTTATGTAGCAACAATGGTCTATGTCCATTAAACAGGTCATCAATATACAAATCATATGGATAAGATAAATAATGGGCCTTAACACATAGATCAATATATAAATCACATGTAAGATTCATAAGGCAGGCCAAGTCTTATGGCTAGGATATTAACCCTTCCCAGCTAGGGTCCGTGAAATACATTATGCATAATGCTGACGGTATTTACCCACTACCCCGTCGGTAAGGTAACTCTGTCAAATTAAAATATAATCAAGCAATAGAATCATTATATTTGGAAAATAATCAATAGATATATATAGGAATCAAGAAACTTATCAATGATCAAATGGGTTGCAAATTAATCAATCGGCATTATCAATCAATTACATATAAGCAATGTAAGCTATAATTGGATTGGCAATAGGTATGGCAATCAAGTATAAGTGGATAATAAAGTAGTCATTCAATGTCAATTATGTTGGCACAATTGGCTAGCCAACATCACTAGTGATGATAGCATTAGCTTGGTAGGCCTATGAAAATCTCATTGAGGTATTTTGTCGAACACTTGGTGTGGAACTTTCATAAGGCATTTTGGTTAGGTTTTGGTGCAATATTAACATTTCCCAAATATCAAGCAACAAATTCACAATATGAACAATACAATAGGCAAATGAAATCCAATAATCAACAATACGCAATGGAACAAATAAGGCTTGGAATTCAAGGAAAATTCAAGGAAAATTTCAAAGGAACAAGGCTAGTAATGTTCGACCAAAACAGGGCCAAATGAAAATGAATTCCATAATTAAAAATAAGACTTTAGACATGTAATATGATGTATATTAAACTCACCAAAGCTTTTACATTGCCAAAATACATCTTGATTCTTGAAATTCCTCAAAGTAAGCAAATATAGCAATCTTGCTCTTCCTTTGATTCTACACCAAAACTATCACCAAATTAGCTTCCAATGGATACAATTAAACATAATCTAACTCAATTATGAATTATGGAAGCTAATTCTAGGGTTTAGTTAGAAACATAACCTAATTAGGGTTTGAAAATTGGGAATTTCCATCAATTTGAACTAATTGATGTAATATAATGCTAAACCCATCTAATTCAACATCTAAAACATCTAATTAACTTAAAGAAATGAAGAAATCATCAAATTACCTCAAAAGGATGGAGTGACCAAAATCTTTAAGGTGGAATTTCTTAGTTTCTTTTGATCTTTTTGGTGAGAAATGGATGAAATTAGGTTAAACAAGGCTTGAATTCAAGTTTTCTATGGTTTCTTTCAAAAATTTGCTTGAAATTTGGTGGAGAAATGATGGATGGGTTTCGGCCAAATGGAGGGGAAGAAGAAGAAGAAGAGAAATGGGTGGAAATTGACTAAGTGTTAGTATTTATAGGTGAGAAGTTATGGAAATTAGGTTTTCCACCCCAAAATTTTCATTATTTCTACTTTTGACCCAAAAGCTTTCTGTAACTAATTCTGTCAATTCTGGTTAGTTTTAGATTTCAAGTGGGGAGTGAATAAACTTATTTTTAGCTTTAGTTTATCATATACAGCTTTTAAAATAATTCTAGGTCCTAGACAGTAGGTTTTCCAAAATACCTTTGAAGTTCCATTTATTTACGATTTTGCCATTCTATTGATTTTTCATCATCCTTAATACTTTTCCATACTTCATATCATTAACTATCATTATTCTTGATCTTTTATTATCATGTATCTGAGAAAAATAATCTTAAATTTAGTATTCAAAGAATTCCTTAAACTAAGAAATGACTACTGATGCTATTGATTCGGTATTTAATGAATCTGTTTGATAACTGAAACATAATTTCAAGGTATTATATATTTTCCAACCATTTCTTTTTATTCTTCTTCCCCATCTTAGTAGAACTCCATAAGCTTAAACCCATCAAATTTTCAACCAAAATTGTGATTTCTCATTAAGGAAGTTTCGGCCCTTTCATCACCAAAGAGTAAATTGATGATTTTTTTCATTCTATGATTTAGATGGATGATTTAGATGATGAATAAGTTAATTTTATCAACCAATTGCATCAATTTACACCAATTGAAGGAAATTCCCAAATTTGAAACCCTAATTTGAATATGTCAATTACCAACTCTTAAATTAGCATTATATAGTTCTTAATTTTGTTAGAATAAGCCTTATTATGGTCATTGAAATCTAAATAGATGATTGGTTTGCTATAGATATTGAAGAAAGACATAGTTGTGCATTTTGCCTATTATGGGAGGTATTGGAGTTCAAGGTGGAATTTTGGCTATCTAAGCCATTAGGTGAGTTCAATATGCTCCATTTTACATGTCTAATATGTTAAAATGAATTATGGAAATGGATTGTGAAAACCTCACCTTCGCCAAACCCAAAGTTTAATTTTCCCTTTGAAAATTTTCTTGTTCTTCCTTGACTTCTTCCCTAATTCGATCCATAATTTGTTGTTTATTGTGTTATTTGAAATGTTGGTTGAATAATCCCTATTGTGAGCTTGATTGTTGATATTTGGGCATTGCTTAATTTTATCACGACCCAAACCAGAGAGCCGCGACAATCCAAGTGTATGGGATCCGCCTATGTCTATCAGTACTTCGATGAACCCCTAATACAACTTAGCCAATACTGATAAACCTTATTCATTCTAATAGTTCATATAACACTCAAGTTCATCCATGCTATATCATCATACTTCATGCCAAATCTCATTCATATACATTATGCCAATGTTCTGCCGAAAATCTAGCAGAGTTTCCTCTGTATTTTTAAAATGCCAATTTACCATTTATCAATTAAACACTTCCAATATCATTTCCTATCTCAACTCCATCTCAACATCATCAACTCATCCATATTTCTCAATTCACAACATAAATCATCATCATTATCATACCTACTATAATACAAAAATAGGCAACTATATCAACATCCACACATAGATAAATACATACACACCAATCTAATGACTCATACTTTGGATTACAGTACCATGGAGCTATTAGACGAAATTTGAATAAAAGATTAACTATTAATATTTACATATATATGTCAAAATGTCCATGACGAAGAAAGAGCAGCCTGTGGAACTTGGACCTCACCATCACCTGAAAAGATTTAAAACTGCGGGGGTGAGTATAAAATACTCAATAAGTAATTATATACAAAAATGCATGAAAATTATATACCATTGAAGCTGAATCGAAACCTGAAAAGGTTAGGAGTGATATAGCAAAGGATAGAACAAATAATACTATAAATATATGGTACAAGTGATGAACTATAAGTATAGTGTATGAAATGTTAAAAACATGGTGAACGATAATAACATGTAGTATGAGTCACGTCACATATGATATAACAGGTAAATAGGGCCAAATATGTCCAATATTCACAATCGTGCTAACCAAAATATATATGGAAAGATAGCGCGAAACCAATAGTTACGTAAGAGTGATCAGCTCTTACGACAAGAGAATATAACTCCCCTCTAAAGCAAGGGTCAAATAAGATACCAGTGTGCACAGGTTGACGGATAATCCAGCTACACTGTCGTAGTAGCCCTGTTATGATATCATATGCAAAAGTCTCATATAATGGATATAGGATCACAAATATTGCTCAGTTTCATATATAACAACTCATTTTCATGTCACAAGTATCATATAGGCATGCTGGCCAAAGTTCAAAAATGGACCCGCTAGGGCCCAGTTTCGCTAGCGCAAATGGCAAGTCAAATTACGAGTATGTTTTAGGATTTTTGAGGAGTTTCTGATTCTCTATATTATGAACATATTTAGGTGGAATATTTGGTATCAATTTGAAGCTTAGGGATAGGGGAAAGGATTAGGCCAAGTATCGGATTAAAATACTTTCCAGGTTTCAAATTAAACCAGTCGGAAGTTTAGGACAATTAAGGTTAGTTCAGAGGGTCATTTTAGGTGCCCTTTGGACATTTCAAATGAAATTAGGGTTTTTATGCATCCAATTAATTCAAATGCATATGTTATGCCATATGATGTACAAATGCAATAATTGTATATAAAAACTTACTTATAAGCTTAGCCAAGGCACGTAGCTCCTAGCTAGCCAAAGATCCCCTAACGGTCGCAGCGACTACCCAACTTGTCCCTTCCTCGGAAAGCTCGCCTATATTTATATATTTACTCTCTGTAAGACTTCAAAACATCATATATGCATACAATACACATCAAGTATACACATATACACAATTAATGGTCATATCCCCTATCAAATCACAAATTCACCCTTTTTGCACATATAGGCCATTTGGCCAAAGCCAAACTTGGGCTACACATATTCAAATCTCATATTCTTTATACAACACATTAATTCACATATATATCAACATATTAAAGCAAGTTTGGGCTTATGTTCAAGCCTAGGTTTCATGCCAAAGTATTTTGAACTTTATAGGTCATAAAGACCTAAACACATCTAAAACTCAAATCAAGCATACCAATTTCTTCCTATATGTTTCAAATACTTATCAATTAAACACATCACATACACCTAACAAATTGTATACATATTTACTTCATAAACCCTAATCCTAGCTCAATGAAATTCGGCCCAAGGGGACTAGATCATCAAAGCTTAATTTTTCCAATTCAACTTCATAATTCAACAATTAAACACATCAATTTAACACTTCTAAGCTTAATTGCAGAAAATCAAACCAAATTCCTCATGTTTGCCCTAACTAGGTTCGATTTAAGGGGTTTTTCCCAAACCAATATTTAATCTTCCAATTACACTTACAATTAACCAATTCAAGTTACCAATTACACATCTAAATAATCAATTTCACTAAAACCAAGAAAATTTCCCCATTTTCCCCAAATTAAGCATTCGGCCAAAGGGGGCTTTTTCTCCCTTTCATGTTGTCCTTCAATTTAAGGTTTCAAAAGTCAATTTACCATGTCAATTAAAGATTCAAACATTCAATTGTAGAATTTTAGAAGACATTCTACACCTAAACCCTAATTTCCATTCTGTTTCATTGTCCATTCCAAAATTAAAATTGAATCTAAAATTCATCATCCAATTGACATTTATTGAATCCATTTAACATCATTCATACAATCAATTGCTCCTTTGAAACACAAAAATCATTTTCCCCTATTCATTTCGGCCACATAGCAAATTCCCCAATAGATGTTTAATTCCTCAATTTAACCATTGAAATCAACATTTAAATATCAA